>PVHY01001143.1:0-172587 GCA_004024945.1 Uropsilus gracilis
CGGGAGGGGAGGGGAAGGGAAACGGTTAGTGGTCATGTAGTGACAGATCTGGGTGGATAGGGGAGGAGACTCAATGCAGCAGGCATCCCAGTCTATGGGAGGTATTCTGGCAGGACCAGGATTTGTAGACTGTCCAGAGGGCTGACTGGGGTAGGATGCTGATTTTGAGGGGTCTGGGGACATCTTACAAAAAATGACCCAGAACAGAGCTATGAGTCAGAGGTGCAGGTTTGGATGCTATCCTTTTTGTTTGTTTGTTCTGTGTTGAGACTAGGTCTCATTCTGTTGCCTGGGGAACCACAGACTCACATTGCCCAGGGTACTATGGACTCAAGCGATCCCCAGCCTCAGCTTTCCAGGTAGCTGAGATTATAGGTGCACGCCACCACGCCCAGTTATTTTTTGAGACTAGGTCTCACTATGCTGCCCTGGGTGGGTCTCGAACCCATGAACTCAAGCAACTCCTAGTCTTGACCTTCCTTCCTAGGCGGGCATTAAAGGTGTGCACCGCTGCGCCTGGCCCAGGACACTACCCTTTCCAAGATCACAAGGTCTTGGGGCTGAAGTTCATCTCCAAGTCAGAAAAGAGTACTCTACTCCCTGAGCGCCTCATGTCCCCCCATCTACCCACACCGAGTGTAACTTCCATAGAGTTCCCGAGGAGACCTAAGCATCCTGGAAACTGGGAAACAGGTGGAGGGGCCCTCACTCTAGGTGAGGGCTGGGTTCCTGCCTCTTAATCAAGGGATCTATGGGCAAATACCCATCCTAGAGGATAGGAAGAACAGGGCTGCCTAAGCAGGGAGCTGTTCTACCAAAGGTAAAGGAACCAGTGGAAAAAAGAAAGATGCACATGGATGTATCCTGAAGAAAGCAAACGGTCCTTGCCATCCCCTAGTCTGGAGTCCTGGTTGTTGAAAACGACAACCACCCCGCCCATGTGCCTGCTTTTGCCCCCAAACTCTCTCCTGTCATCAGCCCTTACCTGAACCACCCACACCATGGTGGCTGAATGGAGGCCCTGGGGGCTGGCCCACCAGGGGACCTGGCCCTGGGCTGAGTGAGTGTTCCCCAGGGGGTGGAGTGGCAGCCAGCTGAGGGCCTCCTGGGAAGCCGGTCAGCCTGACATCCCCAGCAGATGTCAGTCTGGGAACAGGAAGCAGCTTGTTGGGGCTTCTAAAAATAAAAAAAATAAATAATAACCACAACCACAAGAACGATCTTTTATTCCAAAGTAAAAAAATGCTTTAATGACTAGAGCATTTAGCACATCGGGGGTTTTCATTGTTTTCAATTATGTGCAATTCTGAAAGGAGAGCACAAATTCTGAGCCTGAATGGAGAATTGTGGGGCTGTGGATTTGTGCTGTTTTAAACATTTGCTTTACTACTTTAAGAAGAGAACTGTAAAATGGAAATAATGATATATTATTACAAGTAAATTACACTGTGGAGTAGCATTAATATTGCAGTTGAAACCTAGAATTTGAAATAAAGATGGAAATATTCATTTGTACATAGTTTTTGTTCTTAGAAAAATGATTTGGAATTAGGCAAGAAACTTCCTTCTCCGTGTGCGCGCTGGCGGGGGCTGGCGCCTGGGACCGCAGAGCTCAGCAGCGGCTGCAGCTTGTCCACACGTTTGGGCAGGGGCCTGGAGACAGGGAGCAGGGTTCTCAGACCTGGGGGTGGGGGGTGAATGGGGAGGAGCTGGAACGGGAATGGGTGCAATGAGCCACCCCCATGGAAGGGGGCCGAATGAATGCATTACAGAAATGTGTGGATTAGAAAGCAGAAATCCTTGACGTCTTGGATAGCAAGTGAACCTGACAGTCTTAGGTGCTTGGGGACAGATGTTAGATAAGGAGATGAAGACAGACAAGCTATACCCCCTTGTTAATCACTCTTCCCTTCTCAGATGCAGGCCCTGTTGTCAGTCCTGGTCCCTTCTCAGGCTTCCTCCCCTTTCTGAGAAGGGGGCTGGAAGAATGGGAACAGGATAAGGTTAGGGTCCAAAATTTCCCTCTATTTATTTGTCAATTCATGCGGGTGTGTTTTGATTTTTTTTTTTGGGGGGGGGGATGTTTGTTTGTTTTAATGCATTTGACAGAGCTTGACTGTTTTCTGAGCCAAACATCAGAGCCTGCCTGAAACAAGTGATCAGAGACTGTCAGAAACAAGTGATCTTTGTAAATACATCCTTTATAGGATCACCCTAGACCAGGGCCCACTTCCTGACCTGACCCTGCCTGCTCTGTCCTCTCTTCCTCTCTCCTCTGCTTTTGCCCTGAGGACCCTCAACGCAGGTACCCCCTCCATCAGGAAGCCTTCCAGGATACCTCCTCTGTCCACCCTATCCCCGTGTTCCCATAACACCCAGGCCTTATCTTTTACCTTTTCTGCTCTCTATGCCCCCATTTGAACTTGAGTTCCCTGATGGAACATGACTCCTCTTTGCATCCCTTGCCCACTGCAAGAAACAACAAACAGCCATTTGAATGAATGAGCGATTTGGCTTTTTGGTAACTGGGACAGGAACTTATCACTTATTGAGCACTTGGTGACAACCCTGCAAGGCAGACATGATTTCCTTTGTTTTACAAATGAGGAGGAAGTCAGGGCTCAGAGAGGTTTAGTAACTTACTTGAAGTCAAACAGCCAAGAAGGGGCACAGCAAGGATTAGAATCCAAGGCTCTCTAACACCCCAAACCATTTTTGTACCTTTCATGTTGGAGTGAGACTGGCTCAGAGAATCCTTAACCTGTACACTGGGCACCACCAAGAGACAATTCATGGCATTTATGTATTTCTTGGAACCTTCAAAATGGTCCACTAATACCAGAGATCTTCTTCATAGGGATTTACACCGAGTTCCTGATAGTCACCCTAATCCCTACTTCTATGCCTTTAATTTGGAAAACTTCAAACCTAGAGAAGTGTTGAAAGAGTAGGACAAGGAATGTAATATTCCTTCTTATTTGCGAATACATATGCAGTATGCTAGTGGGTTGGGTTTTGTTTCATTTTGGTTTTTTTGCTGAACAGTTTGAAAATACCTTGCAGCTATCATGACAATGGAAATAACTGTTTCAGTGTGCTTCTGCTGAGGATACTTCAGTCCACTGTAACATGGACAGGTTGATTTTTTCTTTCTTTTTCATGATGCTGGCATTTTTAAGAGTCACTATGAAACGGGGCTATAGGGGTCAATAGCCATCCAAGGACGGTGCCAATAGAAGACATGTTGCAGTGGGTTTTCACACGCATGCACAATTGCAAGACCATTTAGGCTCAGGGAACATCAAAAATGGGGTTTATTTAACAAAGAGGGAAACAAGGCATTACGAAGGCAACTACTGGCCAGCTATCTCACCCCCGTTCAGTGTGCAGATGTCCCAAACAAAAGGCCGCTCATCCAAGATGGTGCCATCTGGCCAGCAAGGGCCTGGAGCATGTGCCATGGAGGCGCTCTCAAGTGGAGCCCCTGGGATGACACTGCAGCAGCCCACAGACACAGTCTGAGGGTGGGACTGATGGCACTGGGGCCCCACCCAACAACAGCACAGGCAGCAGCACCAAGCTGGTTACAGGCAGCCCTGTGGAAGCTGCTGCTCCATATCAAGTACAACAGCTCAGTGAGACACCAGGACTGGGGCCTTTGGTGCTCTTTGCAGGTGGCGGAGCCACAAGACTAGAGGCAAGTGCAGCCTTCTGGCCTCTGCAGAACTTTTTGGCATCTCTCTTTTTGGAGGATAACTGCTGGAAGTTGCTTCTTTCTTCTTCCTTGTGGAGGCCAGGTACAGAGTATGCCAAATCTGGAAGCCTGGGCAGATCCCAAGCTGGCAACTCCACTCCCTTAAGTCCTTTCCTACTGTTCCTAGCCCTGGATGGTCCTCCTGATTGGACCATTTAACCTGGTTGGTGCTTGAGGGAGGGTGGCCCACAGAGAGTAGTTTTTGGTGCAGGTGGATAAAGCCACCACCTTTTACTAATGGCTCCCACTCCTTAGGCAGTCAAGGGAAAATGCCAGGCTTGCCCTGCAGTTCATGGTGCAGGGCCCCTGTTACAATGGACCCTGGTTACAACTAGGGTTACTCTTGCAGCATGTCCCGCATTCTAGACTTGTCTGATGTGTTACATCAGGAAGCACATAATCACCCTTTGCCCTACAGACCGTGCTATTACGTTTAGATCAGTCTGTGCGGTGGGCAGCTACTAACGCTCCCTACCCCCTGGTATTCACATCCCATGTGTCCTCCTCCCCTTAAGTTTAACCCAGACTTAATGGCTCATTTCTAAAGAACAGGGTATGACAGCAGACACAGAATGTTGCTTTTGAAATTGGGTTATAAAAAGACTGAGATTTTCACTTTGGGGGCTTTTTCTCCATCTGTTTGCATGGCTTGCCCTGGGGAAAGTATCTGAATGGAGAGGACCACAGGCATGACCGTGGAAGTGAAGCTTCATCAACCACAACAAAGTCTTTCTGATAGTCAAATTGCCCAAAAATGTTTTGAGTAGCTATTCCTTTATGCTGAGGTCTTTTCACAAGTGTCCATCCATTTTCCAGCACTTTTTTATGTTCCCACTTTTTCCTGCCTCGACCCTGGGATCAGTCATGGTTTCCTTCAGTGGAGAGGAGCATGCTGGAACCCAGCTCTGTTCTCTAGGTTTGCTCATTGCTACAGGAATTCTGCTCATTATCAATGGTAAATTAGTGGCCAGAGCTAGGAAATGCATTTTTCAAAAAGGATTTTTTAGGAAGAAATTCTCTTTGAATAAAATCAGACTCCAATAAGGCCCTTCTTCACCTCCCATTTCATATCTGTACTGTTCTTCTTCCTCAGTAAGAGACCTGATTCTCAACCACATCAAAATATTTAGTAAGTTGCTCTCTCTTGCAATACAGTCAGTTTCAGATTAATATTCCAATAAGAAACCTTCCCAAAAAATTTCAAGACTTTGCAGTTCTGCTTTTAAACTAGAGCCCACTAAAGGTATACAATTGTTGTATGTTATTGACAAGCAATTGAGATTAATTCTGTGTGTGCATGGTTCCACCATCAAGCTGAAAGACAGTTACAAGTCTTTGTTTCTGTTTACATATAATTTTAAGGTTTTTCCCCCCAAGTTTTCTAAAATTAGTTTTTTAATATAGAAAACCTTAAAATTGTTCAAAACTATATATACATATACTCAGAAAGAAGTCTTACTATTCCTTAGTCTTTCCACTCTATTCCTACCCATCCACTTAGTTAGTTTCTGAATTATTCTTCTTGTGTTTCTTTTCCTTCTATAGAAGCAGTATGCTATAATAATTATTTAGTTCTTTGATTTTTTCACTCAATTCATCACAGAAATCATCGTTTTTCAACTCATAGTCCTGCCCTCCATACAAATGATAAGGGTCTGATATAAAGATCCACAAAGAACTCACAAAACTTAACAAAAAGAGAGCAAAAAGCCCTGTCAAAAAATGGAGTGAAGAGTTTAAAAGACATTTCTCAAAAGAAGAAATAGAAATGGCCAATAAGCACATGAAAAAATGCTCAGCATTTTTTCAGGGAACTGCAAATTAAAACCACAATGAGATACCATCTCACACCAGTAAGAATGGCCATATATGTTAAAAACAAAAACAAAACAAAAAAACCAGGCAAACAGACAACAACAAATGCTGGTGTGGATGTGGAGAGAAAGGAACACTTTGACACTGCTGGTGGGAATGTAAACTGATCCAACCACTATGGAAAACTGTGTGGAGGAACCTCAAACTACTGAAAATGGAACTACCAGTTGATCCAGCAATCCCACTTCTAGGAATCTACCCAAAGGATCCAAAAACACTAATTCAAAAGTCCACCTCTATTCAGATGTTTATTGCAGCACTATTTTCAATAGCTAGGATATGGAAACAACCCAACTTTTAGGGTGAATTCTAGGAACTAGGTTGAACACAAAAGGGTACATGTACATGTAGTTTGCTAGGTAATTTCAAATTTCCTATGTAGGAAATTTTTGCATTCCCACCAACAAGTATGAAAATGCCCTTTTTCTTACAGTCTTGCTGACTATGTTGACAAACTTTTGAATTTTTGACAGTTTGATTAAAAATTAGTACCCCATATGCTAAACATGCATTTATATAATTTTGGGTAAAATTGAACATTATTGGATATTTTTAAGATCTATCTGCATATTTTGTATGTGTGTGAACCATCCATGCTTGTTGCCCAATTTTCTAAGAGATTTTGACTTTTTCTCAATATTTAAATGTGTACTATATATATGTAACAACTCTACAATCTGTACTTTACAGATTAACCTATATCTGTGATAAATATTGCAAAGCTTCCCTCCCACTCTCTCTCTGATGTGCAACAGGGTTTAAAAAATGTTTTTGTTCAATTGATCAGTGATTTATTGTGGAGTTGGGCTAGTTAAATTCATAAGTGTCTCCCTTTTGTGAGACGTAGTAGAAAAGCTTGTATTTCCTTCTGCCAAGAAGACAGTGGGTACTGTGAGTCAAGCCAGCGCAATTCAGAATTTCTTCATCCCTCCAAGGAGCCCTGGTTGGGGACATCTTTTATGGGGGAGAGTGGAGGTCATGTAGGAGAAAGAGCTGTCCCTTATCAACTCTCAGCTGAAGGAATAGCTACCCAGAGTTGCCCTTATCTTGCAAATATTTGAGTCAGAAAAATCATTTCCCACAGCAAGGGAACAATCCATCACGTTTTCTTCTACTAATTGTGTGGTTTCATTTTTTTATGGGTTGACCTCTGATTCGTTTGGTCTTTTTTCCTGGCGATGTTAAGAGGTATGGGTTCAAGTTTCTGATTGGCCCAGCGAGTGGGAGGAAAGTGACTGGCGATCCTTGTGGTGTGAGCCACTAGGTGGCGCTCCACCAGATGTGTTTCTGCGGGACACTAGGAGGAAAGGTTTTAAAGTCTTCAGAAGAAAAAGGAAATGACTCATTAGTTTTAATTGACCAAGAGGAAGCCCTAGTGGGAAGTTCCCCATCCGCACAACCTTGGTTTCCCCATGAAGGCTCAGTGCTTCTTTCCCCGTGTTAGAAGATAACACTTTTTCCATGTCAGTTTCCCAGCAGGAGGCGGTTGTAGGTCAAGACTACGTCTTCAGGCCCATGAAAGGCAATGGAGAACGAGGCCTAGATGGCCACTGCCCCAATGGGTGCTTCCTGCGGGGTCTGAGCCTGGACCTCCTATTCCTCAGTGCTCTCATCTGTAAAATGGGACAAAGATATCAGTGAGATTAAGTAATATATGTGAAAATGTGCACCCAAAGTGGAAAGCACTGTAAATGTGTGTTTATGTGTTATGTGTCATGTTACTTTCTGTTACTCCTCTGCAAGATATGGTGGTTTTAAGAATTTGTGTTTACAGGCAACTCTACTGTTTAGAAGTTGAGTTTGTTATTTTATTCTCTCTCTCTCTCTCCCTCTCCCTCTCCCTTCTCTCTCCCTTTCTCCCTCTCCCTCTCCCTCTCCCTCTCCTTCTCCCTCTCGCCCCCCCCCTCTCTCTCTCCCCCCCCTCTCCCCTTCTCTCTCCTGGAAGCCATATAGCCTTAATGAGAAAAGGGGCTAACATGGAAGGACTTCCTGAGAGTCTCTCTACATCCCCTGGTATTATGTATGTGTATATTCACATACAGCAGTTCCTGTCATACTGCTAAAGGGGCCATAATTCAAAGTGGTTAAGAACTCTAGCCCTGAGAAGCAGAGCCAGGGTGGTCCCAAAGCCCCCTCCCCACTTGCCTTTTAGGAGCACTGAACTAGTTTTGTTCCTCCCCAAACCCCACATGGGATCTGATGACTACTGGTCTCATTTCTTACTGAAGCTTACCTAGGGAGAAAGAGGTGCTAGGAGGATCTAGAAGGCGTCTGTAGTATCTGGAAACCAAAGATGAAACTCTGAGGCAGAATGGCAGAGGCCAGAAGCAGTTTAGCAAAGAAGTCAGAAAACAATTTTGTCTTGCAAAACTGTTCTGTTATGCCACAGTGATCTTTCTGTTCCTCAAAAGTGCCAAGGTCATCCCTCCAGCAGAGGTTCTTTAGATACCTAAAATGTTCTTGCCCTGGCTCTTCTCCTGGTTGGCTCCTTATTATTCAGTTTTCAACTCAGATGCACTTATCACCTCAGAAATATCCTCCCTGATCACACAATCCCCCTAACCTGAATCATACTTGTCATCATACAGATGGTCATTTTTATCTACTTTCTTGTTCGTTGTCAGCTCTGCCTCCCTATCCCCCTGATCTCCCATGAACATACCCACTGGAAAGTAGTACTCCTTAGTCCCAGAGTTGGCACTAGTATCTGACACAAGGTAAGAACTCAGCACATGCTGTTGAAGACATCTGTGTACAAAAGGAACTGCATTCTTGTTAGAAAGTGCTGCATTCACATCTTTGACTCTTCTTTCTCTCTGAACCAGTGTCAAAATCATCAAGCCCTGCTTGTATTTCTGAGAAATGTCTCACACCTGTCCCTGTGGCCTCTCTCCCAGCTGCTGCTCTCAGTCTTGAAATCTTCTCAGCCCTGAATCTCTCTGCTGTCAGAACTTCCTGAAACTCAGCCCTGTATCTCCTCCCCCCACCCAACCCCCTCTCCCTCTCCCCACTCTGTTCCCAATCACTCCTCACTTCCTGGGACAGCCAAAACCTTAATGTGTGTCTTGCTTGTACTTGGAGCTGAATTGAAGTTCTTCCCCCAGGAACCTGAGGCTCTGATTGCTCAGATGTCTTATTAGTATAGCCCATGCGAGGTCACATCAGCAGCTCCTTGGGAAAATCTTGTGAAGACCTGTGCGCACCTCTGCTACAGCTTAGTGAAGGCACCGGGCAGTGGGTGTTTGAGGAGGGCAAGGGCAACAGCTAGAGGAAGTTTTCCCAGGATAGTTCAGAAGGAGGCCAAAGAGGGTCCCTAAGAAGTGGGCTGGGGCTGGCCTGCCCCAGAGCTCTGAGGTCACAGGAATGGAGTGACAAATAGAAAGCAAGAGCGCCTTGTCTCTGCTAGGGAGGCAGCTATGGAGAGCCATGCAAGGGTGAGCAGGTGCTTGCTGAGGGGGAGAAGGCAAAGTCAGTGAGACAGATTATCTTGACTTTGGTGAGGGAACAAAACACTGATCACAACTCACAGTGTGGTTCTTCTCTTTCCATCAGTAGCTGTTGCCACGTGTGACTGGGCAGGGTTTAGCGAGCCAGTGATCGTCCCTCAGAAGCACCCACAATAGAACTGAAGTGGGAAACTTTCTGTAGGCTGTTCAGGGGACACTGTTTAGCATTCTTTCTTAAGAAAGACACTGTATTTCCTGTGAGTTATTACAAATAAGAATGTTTTTAATGCCAAATATCTAAATCCAGTTACCCTCTAAGTATTATTTCATCTGTACTGTGTGCTATGTCAGCAGAAAAAAAATGCTTTCCTCAAATATATCAGTTCTATTTTTAAAAAGGTTCAGTGACCTATTTCTGTAATTCTCATAGACACTGAAAGAACAGAGTCGATTTAGGCTCAGCTCTGTCGCTGAAAGGTTATCCCTGCCAGGTGTTGCTGAGAGGCACCATCTTGTTTAGAGTAAAGAAATATAAATAGGGTCCGGCATGGTGGCGCATGTCTGTAAGTGGCAGCCTAGGAAGCAGCGGTAGGAACCAGGGATCGTGGTTCGAGTCCCACTTGGGGCAATGTAGCGAGACCTATTTCCAAAAAAATAGCTGAGCGTGGTGGCATGTGCCTGTCATCCCAGCTACCTGGGAAGCTGAGGCTGGTGATTGCTTGAGTCCGTGGTACCCCGGGCAACATGAGCCTTCAGTTCCACGGGCAAAAACAGCGAGACCTAGTCTCAAAAAAAAAAAAAGTTAGAGAAATATTGTTAGATGAGAACATACGAACACACATGCACATACACACAACACACACACACACACTTCTCTGAACAACGTCATGGTGGCTATATACAGCCCAACTTTACCAAACTTGACATCAGGGGACTGCTTAAAAAAATTGCTTATTTCCTAGACAAAGACTTGAAAAGACAATTTACAAAAGAGCAGTTACGATGCATCATGTGGAAAATGGTTAGTTCCTCTAAGAATCTAGGAAATGAAAGCTATAGCAATGCCAGTTTCCCTAACTACCCATATCAGAATCAATAAGCGATTATCCTTGGGTGGCAGGGAAGAGAGTACATGGGCCAGTCAGTCAGGGGCTCCTGAGGGTCTAGCAATGTTCAATTTCTTTTTCTTTTTTTGAGACTAGGTCTCACTAATTTTTTGCCTGTGGAACCGCAGGCTCATGTTGCCCAGGGTACCACAGACTCAAGCAATCCCCAGCCTCAGTTTCCCAGGGAGCTGGGATGACAGGTGTGCACCACTGTGCCCAGCTACATATTTTTGGAACTAGGTCTTACTATGTGCCCCCGGCAGGACTTGAACCATGATCCCTGGCCCTGGCTGCGGCTTCTTAGGCTGCTGTTTACAGGCATGTGCCACCATGCCCAGACAGTGTTCAACTTCTTGATCTGGGTGTTGGTTACTGGGGGTGTCCATTTTGTGAAAACTCCCTTAATGCTTTGTGTTCTTTTCTGAATGTATGCTAAACCTCACTATAAAGTTTGCATACATAAGTCATTCCCTTTCCACCTATTAACTTAGCAGCAATTGTAGTTTTTAAATGATAATAGCCTGTACAGTTAAGATCACCAAGCTGAAATTTCCATGTTGCCAGTTGCAGTTTATGTTAGTATAGACCTCTTAGGGGAGTAATTCAACAATATGAATTTAACATCGTTAGAATCATTCATATATGTTAAGTCAATAATTCTACTTCTGAGAGTCTATTAGGAAATACTCCTAAATGTCACAAAATGTTTATGCACATGTATACATTGCAAAATAAATTATGCTGACCAAAAAAATACAATAGCACAGCATTAAAAGCAATCTAATGTCCAAAGTACAGGGCAATGGTTAAGTAAACTTTGATAAATCTACATAATGACATTTTATGCACCTATTACAGTAAATTAAAGTGAGTAATGACAGAAAGAAACATAATTTTGCAAGAAGGAAAAGAAGGATATGAAACAGCAGGCTTAATTATAGCTATGTTTAAATGTACAATAAAAGGAGCAACCTATACAGAGAAAATCACCAGAAGATTAAAAAGTAAGTAATTTTGTGTTTGGATAACAGAACAGGGTGATATTTCTTCTTCAGTTTACTCTCCTACATTTTCCAAATTTTATTTTATAATAAGCCTATATAACTTGGGTAAAGAAGGGAATGTTTAAAAAGTCAGACATGTGCCTTTTACTAAAGAAACTGCTCTTTGCTTCCCCCATGTCAGTCACCACGTTGCCTACAGCCTTGCCAATCTGTACCTAGGTGCCTAATGTCACCACTCCAGGCAGAATGAAACCAGCACTGAAAAACTGTAACCTCTGGGGGGGACAGTGTATTGAACAGAATTGTCTTTTTCATGCTGGCTGATGCAGGTTTTGTTCTGATGACTCCGTTATCCAATTAGGTCTCTAAGCTCATCACCAACTTGCCAAGGTCATACTAAAACATGAAATTCTAGAGTAGAGGGTAAAAGAGGGGCTCATAAATTGGACAAGAAAAGTACAAAATTAAAAGATATAGTTTTTTATGCTATTGACCACAGTAAGTAAATAATGTCAGTCCCCTTAATCATTAACACTGGTTGCATAAACATTTCACTACATTTGAGAGCAATTTGTAGATTAAGTTTTTCTCCATTTTAAGAGTTTCTGACTTTTCCTGACCTTTGAGAGAAATCAGTTCATATATATTAAATTCTGATTTTTTTTCAGCCAGCTTTAAAAAGCAAAGTTATAAGACACCTCTCAGAAACAGCAATGAATTATGTTCCCTGGGACAAAGCATAAATTTTCTGCTTATTGGAAGGTGGGGGTGCCTGCAAATAAGAGTACCTAGTCCAGTGATTTGCACAGATCATCTCCGGTGAGCTCCAGGACAAAGGAAGATAAAACCCATTTTACAAATGAGTAAATCAAGGAACAGATTGGCTTGCAGGGACCCCAATCTCCTTCACAAGGTTAGTGTTTCTTGAAGCAGGTATGAGCTAAAAGAATGTTCCTAGGAGATGGCTATTAGAAACCTCCATAAAGGGTCAATGATGGGACCCAAGGCAAATTGCAGGGGTACTGATGAAAGGGGAAGAAAGGAGCCAGGGAGTAGCTGTTTCATGCAGCAAAAGGGTGTCGCACAAAACAAGCTAACAACCAAACTGAAGTACACAACTTGGGGTGGGGGGAGAGGGTAGGAAGGGTCAGGGAGGGTGAATCCCTGGGATTACAAAGATGTGAAATTTATATATAAATAAATTATTTTTTAAGGGTGTTGCAGTTTCACACATGTCTACCATTCTGCAACCTAGAAGTAATCTCCAGTTAATACTTTTATGATTTTGATGTCTTTAAAATATTAGCTGTTTCCAGGTGATGCATAGACTTGAGGCCAGGAGCTGTCCCTGTGGCCATCAGCATGGAGAGTTGATATCTAGTGCCATTCTTAGTGCTCCACTGCCCTTGGTGATGGTGTACACTCCAGTGATGAGGTCTTTCCTCATCACTATTCAGTATTTATGGTATTATTGAACTCCCCAGTGTTGGCTCTGTGACTAATGAGCACGGACATCAGAGGCCAGTAGCTTTCTGGCCTACAGAGTCAGAAGACACTGCACTACAAAAGTAATCACTTCTAGCCTCCTGATTACAATGGGAGGTTCCGCTTCCATCATCCCAGACCAATCTGATGCATCAAAACATTCTAAAACACTCAATAGTTTTCTTCTTCTTTTCATTGCATATGTGTCCCATTAAGTTTCTTCATGGCTAGTTTTTTCATTTTCATGAGAATGAAACTTCCAGCTATCTGGGTTAGATCGCCTTTTGAAAAGAAATGAGTCGATAATGGATTTGCTCCTGTTAATGAAGTTTTAAAGGCTCTACCTGTAATATGAAATGTGGGAAAGGACGAAAAGAAATAGAAGAATGAAAGAATGTATGCCTGTATGAGGAGATAGGGAACACATTAAAGTTTGGACTAGAATGACTTTTGGTGTCAAAGAGACAAATTTATTAAAATATTTTTTCCTGCTAACTAGTCTATACTGACATAATAAAAATGCTAAATGGCATCATCTCCCTAGTTTTTCATTCTTTTATTTATTTTTTTTTTTTGAGACTAGGTCTCGCTATTTTTGCCTGTGGAACCGCAGGCTCTCGTTGCCCGGGGTACCACAGACTCAAGCAATCCCCAGCCTCAGCTTCCCAGGTAGCTGGGATTACAGGCGCGCGCCACCACGCCCAGCTGTTATTTTTTGGAACTAGGTCTCGCTACAGGCCCCAGGCGGGACTCGAACCGCGATCCCTAGCCCCGGCCGCTTCATAGGCTGAAGCTTACAAGCACGAGCCACCGTGCCCAGCTTAGTTTTTCATTCTTAAAGCTATTGACTCCATTTTCACAATTGTAATAATGAATAAAGTAATTTTTTTACAACCATCTTATCATTTTGGGGAGATGACATTTCTGATTTTCAGAATTCAATGTAAAATCAGATGAGAGGCCCAAAGTGAGAGTCCAATGACTGACCAGCTTTACCTGAGATGCTTTGCATGTAAACAGTGTGTGTAAGGGCACATTGTTTTACTTATATATGTAAAATTATTTCCTAATCAATAAGACATGTTAAAGAAGCAGAAATAGTTTTCTAGTTAAAACAAATTACCTTGAACATTGCAATGAAAACTTAAGTGCCACCTCCTTTGTTACTGGTCTAACTCAGTGCACAGCTGGCATTACAAACAGTGGAGGCCTGTCTGTTCAATATTTAACATCAGGGAATGTCTTCCAACACAAACACCCTGCCAAAGCTCTGCTGATTTCAGAGCCACATGGGAAAGAAAGTGAGGGGAAGGAGAGCTGCTTCAAACCCCAAGAGACTGGGGCAACTCTGCCTGCAACCTTTGACCTAATTGTGTGCTTGGCCCTTCCATGTCCTTGGTTAACTTCCTCACCACTCTCACGTTTTCCTCCCTCTCAGTGAGACCCACCTTGCCCCCTTCCTCCAAGCTGTGAGAGCTCCTGACATACCTTCTCTGCTCTGCTGCTTTTCCCATGTCACTGGTTATTATCTTTAAAGTTTACTTCACTCCTCCCTTCCCCGCCGCAAACACACACACACACACACACACACACACGCGCGCGCACACACACACACACACACACACCACTGCCACTATTACTATGATTACTACCACTGCAGGGCACACTCCTTGAGGGAAGACGTCTTTATCTGTTTCTTTCTGACATAGCCCAGCTCCTAGAGCCTGCCTTAGCAGGCTGGCCATACATATTTTTGGAATAACATTTGGAGTTATCCCAGGGGCTATACCTGCTTCATGGAACAGCGAGGGCTTAGTCAACCTTTGGAAGAGGTTCTATCTCCATAGGAGATAGAACAGAGATGGGTAGGGGAGCAACGTGAGCACGTCCTGCATGGCGGGAGTAACTAAATCATTTGGGAGGCAGTGAATGGACTGATCTGGGGGGTGCCCAGGATGGGTGGCATCAGATGCTCATAGGTACTGGCAGAGAAGTGAGGGACCGTGGAAGGTTTTAGAGCAGGGAAAGGGCTTGATATCAGCGATATTTCAGGAGGATTAATCTGGAGTTGGGGTGCCTTTGGGTGGGAGTATTTCTGATACGTTTGCCTCCATCACCATATACAGTTGCCCCTCGAGAGTACTCCCCATCAGTCCAGGGCTTTTTTGTGCTCTATGTTCTCATTGTTCCAGGTTAAGTAAGAATCAGAATCTGAAGGTTTGCTGTACATCTTAAATTTGGAAGGAGAATTTATCTGTGCTGACAAACTGCTATCTCCGGGTGAAACCAGAAGCTGTGGTATCCACGTCCTCTGATTAGAAATGCCTCTGGCACTTAGAATGCTGCCTCTTGCCTCTCCATCTTCAAATCTGTACCAGGGTCCCCAAGCAGGATGAATGAATGCTTTGAAATTTCCCTAAACAAAATGAAATTCCGAGGACTAGTAGGCACAGAGACCTTTGCTCAGCATGTCAAGAGCACGTACAAATTTATAATGGGAACTTTGTGATATCACAAATCAAACTCTAAGAGGGGTGACCAACCCATTAGCACCTGGAAACTGACTTTACTGCCATCTTACAAACACACACACACACACACACACACACACACACATGCTCACTGACACATACAGACTCTAATACACACACATATTCCTTGGGTCCTGGAAAAATCAAGGCCAACTGCAGAGCATCCGTTCCCCAAGACTCTTAATTTATATTGGGAACTAGTTATAGAGCCTCCCCATCCCCCAGCCTTCCCTTGCAATGATAAAGAGCATGTCACATCACACTAAATGTGACACTTAATCAAAACCCATCTTCTTTAACAAACCCTTAACCTCCAACATGCGAGAGTCACCAAGGCCAAGTGACGAGACAGGGAACCGACTCAGGTGGCACATGCTTTGATGAAGATGATATAGATTTCTTTTCATTTCACTTTCATCAGAGTTGTAAAATTCTAGATCTGTCCCCTTTTTGATTTGACAACAGCACATTTCAGTAGAGGATGACACCAAAGACAGGGACTTGTTCTCTCTTCAACCAGGAGTAGGTGATAATTTCTCTGAATCCTCTTCAGTAATGATCGTCAGTGCTTCTGATCTTCCCATAAGCAAGGGAATGTGGTTTAGTGAAAGCACAGACCTGGCCGACATTGGGTGTTTTATTAAGTGATATCTAAATACCTTAATCTGTAAGCCCTTAATCTGTAGGTCCTCTTCTCTGCTGTCTTCCTTGGTGTTTTTTTGTTTTTTCCCTGATACTTCACTCCTCAAATGAATTTTTTCATGAGATTTCTGGGGCAGAAAATAAATGTACTTCTCTGTGCCACAATACTTTAGAAAATTCTGAAATTCTAGCATCGCCCTTTTATAAGAGTATGGAGTATGGACTTTCTTACACCTATTTGGATTTTGTCTTTAAATTATTTCACCACTGGCACATTTGCAATATAACATATTTGTATTTGCTCAATCTACATTTACTGAATGCCAGTTTTGGATGACAGGGGTGTTATAAGACAGAAAGATTTCCCTCTACTCTCAAAATACTTTTTCTTCTCTCCTCCTCCTCCTCCTCCTCCTTTTTCTTTTTTTTTCAGATGACATATAGTATTAACAATACTATATAAAATTCAGGAGTACAGCTTCACACATCCACAAAGGTATGTACCATACCACTCCCAACACCAGAGGGCTAGTTATCATCCAACTGACTCCTCTACTCATCCCCCCCATACCCTCCCTACCTGCTGATAACCACCACTTGTTGTCAGATTCTCAAGGTTTGATTTGGGTTTTATTATTGAATTCACTTGCTTTGTTTCTTTATATTCCATATAAGTGAAATCATACTGTGTCTTTCTCTTTCTGACTCAAGGTCCAGCCATATTGTCACAAATGACAGGATTTTGTCTTATATTTTTATAGCTGAGTAGGATGCCTTTGTGTCTATGTATCACATCTTTATCCTCTCATTTGCCAGTGGGCACACAAGTTGTTTCCATGTCTTGGCTATTGTGAATAGTGCTGCAATGAGCATATGGGTTCGTCTCTTTTCAAGCTGGTGTTGTCACAAGCTGGTGTTCAGCTAGATACTGAGACATGGAATCACTGCATAATACAGTGGTTCCATTTTTAATTTTTTGAGGACATCAAAGTTTTCTGTAGCTCTGTGTTGTACCTCAAACTTAGAGGTAAAATGTAACAAATATGACACGTGGTTGCAAGAATTCTAAACCACAGGCAATGTGCTGTCAGTACATTTTCAGCATCTACCACACACCAGGCCTGTTCTAAGCTCTGGGGGCAGCTGTGTGCAAAGCAGACAGCATCTCTGCTTGCAAAGTGCTGACATTCTAGTTGGGGCTGGTGACACTTTCAACATCTGTATGTTGTGCTTTTGCCACCCACACTTCTGACCTTTATACTTTGACCTTTTCCGTTCACCTCTTATAGGCTGAATTTGAACTTTCACGTACCTGCTGACTGGTGCATGACGCCACACCAGGGGGACGCCAGGTCAGATTGCATAGTTAGTGTCCTTAATGCTCACTTGGAAGTGAATAGAAATTTAGAGAATGAAAGTGTGGATGCAATTGGTGGAATTTGTAATTCTCATCAACTTATTATAATTGAGTCAAAAACGAAAGCATTAGGATGAGGGAAAATCAGAACTAGGGAACCTATTTGAATAGTATAGGAGTACCAACTTTGAGTCTGGCAGATACAGTATATTTAGGATCTTGAAAGTTCATTTGCTGTTTCTGTGCATGTAGTCTTTTATATCAGGTGTTGGCAATGGCACTGGCAGATTTCAGCACCCAGGAGGCCTTCCTTTCCTCTCCAGAGGACTGGGTGGTATGGTCGGTACTAAGAAGGGGTGGAGCTCTGACTCAAGTCCAGTATAAAGCACCTACCTTTACTCAGTGATGTAAAGGGAAATTGATATCCAGCATATTTCAAAGCACAAGGAAACAAATGGTTTTCTAGAAAAGTCTGTGTTTCAGGCAGAAGGAAGAAATAAGAGCAGGTTAAAGGTAACCACTGCAGAGAACAGGAAGGTATAGGTTGGTGTGAAGGGCCAGGCCAGGAAGACTGTGAGCTTTGGGCCTGCCTTGGTTTTGCTAACAGGAGGTCGTCTCCAGTACCCCCAAAGGACAGCCTTCATGCTGCCAGGGCCTCAAGGAGGGCCTAGCATCGATGCTTCAGGCCAGGCCAGCATCCTCTCAGACAGTGTGGTGTGTTGGGGGTGAGGGCAGCAAGAGTAATCTATAGATGTAATAACAGGAACGGTGTATGTCCTCTCGTCCCCATGCGGGCCCTGGAGCTGTTCCTGCAGCACAATAGTGCACACAGGAGGAAACCACAGCCAGAGGGCTGTGGGGCTGTGCAGGCAGGTGGAGGAGGAGGAGGTGCTTGTACGGGGGGAGGAGCCCCTCTTGTTGTCTCCAAGCAGAAGAGCCCAGGTAGTGGTACAACCCCTGGATCAAAGCTTGTGGGGTCATGGTTGCCTGGTCTTTCTCTGTCACCCCTCTGTGACACCCAAGAGCTGGCCGTCCCAGGGATTATGAACCTAGGTAGACAAGTCAGCACCTCTGAGGTGGATAAAAAGGCGTACTTTCTTCTTGTCTGTGAGTTTTCATGATAAAAGAGTCCATCTCTTAAACTGTATTAAAAATGCTTTCAACATGCCTAGAAAATGGCAAGGATAGTATAATGAGTTCCATATACCTGCCATCTAGAGTCAACCACTGCCGTTCACACTTTGCTGTATGTCATGGACTGAGTGTTCATGTCTTGTCCGCCCTATTCATATGTTGAAACTAATCCCCAGGGTGATATTATGAAGTGGGGACCTCTGGGTGGCGATGAGGGCATGAGTCCAGAACTCTTGTGGATGGGGTTCATACCCTCATAGTAACAGCACTCCCTAGAGGGAACACAAGCCCTTAGGAGGACCCAGGGAACCCTGGTCTCTTGCCTGCGGTCACAGACACAAGAGAGACAGCCAGGTCCCAGGAGGCCGGCTCTCACCAGACACTGAATGTGCCTGCATGCTGACCCTGGACTTCAAACCTCCAGTTTTTTTTTTTTGTTTGTTTTTTTGAGACTAGGTCTCTCTATTTTTGCCCGTGGGACCGCAGGTTCACGTTGCCCGTGGTACTGCGGACTCAAGCAATCCCCAGCCTCAGCTTCCCAGGAAGCTGGGATTACAGGTGCGTGCCACCATGTCCAGCTATTTTTTTGGGAACCAGGTCTCGCAACGTTGCCCCAGGCGGGTCTTGAACCGTGATCCCCAGTCCTAGCTGTGACTCCATAAGCTGTCGCTTACAGGCACGTGCCACTGTGCCCGGCTAAAGCCTCCAGTTCTGTGAGAAATAAAATCATAGTTCATGGGCTGCCCAGCCTGCGGTATCCTATCAGAGCAGCCTGAGCAGACTAAAACAGCATATTCGCTTCATCAGTTTTCCCCTTAAATTATTTTAAAACAAATCCCAAACATATTCCACTGCTAAATATTTCAATATTTACTTTTATAATATGAGGACATTTTCTTATATAAACCACACCACCTTAATCACAATATTAAAATTAATAATAATACTTAATAAAATGTTGTTAATATTTTCTAATGTCTGGTACAAATTCAAATTTTCTAATTATCTTTCCTAATTATCAAAATGTCTTCTCAGGTCAGTGTTTTGAGTTGGGAGCCAAACAAGGTGCACAAGTTATATGTGGTGATGACGCTTCGGTCACTTTTACCTGGAGGATAACTTTGAAGTATTAACCAATGGCTGGTTCTCCCCGCCCGGACCTGTGTCCTTGGCTTCAGAGATGTTCTCCAGGGAACTGGCGGTCCGTCCTTAGCATCTCAGGTTCTGAACCAGAATGATGGAGATCTGGAGGAATCACCCAAGGCTCATTCCTGAAACAGATTTTTTTTTTTTTTTTTTTTTTGAGACTAGGTCTCGCTATTTTTGCCCATGGAACCGCAGGCTCTCGTTGCCCGGGGTACCACAGACTCAAGCAATCCCCAGCCTCAGCTTCCCAGGTAGCTGGGATGACAGGCGCGCGCCACCACACCCAGCTATTTTTTTGGGATTAGGTCTCTCTACAGGCCCCAGCGGGACTCGAACCGTGATCCCTAGCCCCCGCCTCTTCATAGGCTGAAGCTTACAAGCACGAGCCACCGTGCCCAGCCCACCTGAAACAGATTTTTTCAAAATTCCAGGTGTGGTAATATGAAATGTGGGAAAATGTATGATGCAGTTTCTCTCCTTCAGCTCTAGACAAGATACAGTTTTTACCTGGAGAAGAGAGAGCGAAGAGGCTCTCCAGGGGGCAGCATAGTGCAGGGGGCAGTACCCTATTTACCAGGGGCCCAGGCAACGGGGCTCCATTTGCCCTTGTACTGAGGTTTTGGACAGCCACCCTCCCCAGTGTCCACTGGTGAGAACTACCGCTAACAGTTTCCTTTTGTTTCTCCCGTGGGATAACGCCCATCTGTAGTGAACACCTTTGCAGTCCAAGGCCCACGACCAGAGAAGCCCCCATGGGGCGTAGGGCCCTGGCCTCCTAGGAGGCTGATGGTGCTTGGAAAGGAAGCCCTTCCCACGCTTCCTTCCCAGGGCGGCCGGCACTGTGTTGTGAGGACATCTGCACAGCTGGCCTGGGAGACATGGCCTGTGTTTCCTGTGTCTTTGTAGGAAACCCAGTCACTGGCACACTCGAGCTCCTTCCGAGAGTGCTGCCTTGTGCCCCGCTGATTTCCCCCCAAATTGGAAGTTCTGTTCAGAAGAATAAGGAATAGAGTTCCTTACATGGGGGAAGGGAGTGCCAAGACCTGCCTTTCCCTCTCTAGCGCTATAGTCCAGCTTAAATTATGTCCTGGACCTCTTGGACTAGAACGAACCATGTCGGTGAACCCCAGGAAAAGTGGGCCCCTGGATACTTTTGGAGACAGGAGAAGATGCGAGCCAATACCCAGAAGACAGCTGTGCTCTTGGCTCGGCTGTTGCAGAGTGCTGGCAGCCCTTTCTGTTTGTGTCTGCATGCGAAGTTCTTCCTAAGGAGTGCATTTGGGGGCCATTCATCTTTTTTGGATGCCCCATTAGTGCTTTGGGGCACCTGTCCTGGCTTTCTTGGCTTCAGTGCCAGTGGCGCTAGGAAGGCTTCTCCAGGAACCCCAGAAGTTCTGACTACAGGAGGGTGGTGGGAACTTTGGGAAGATGCTGCTCTGCTGGCCTGCACATGCAGCCTGGGGATGTGGGGCACCGGCCGTCTGGTCTGCATCTTATCAATTTTATCTGCAAAACATTCAGAAAATCGCTCTCCCAAAGAACATGCTGACCCTCTAAAGGAGGGAATGCAGTGTGGGTCGCTTGTTTGAAGACATTCTCGGTTTTGAGGAGGCTTGTGCAGAGACCCAAGATAAGCCTCAGAACGTGAGCCAAGAAGGTGGGGGAAGTCTCGGGTGACACCCCACATTTTCCCCTGCCTTCCATTTTACGTGTTTACCAATTGTGAAAGCAAATCCAGCTGTTGGGAGGAATTGCTTCCAGATGACATTATGGGAAAGGAAA
Organism: Uropsilus gracilis; assembly: GCA_004024945.1. Lineage (NCBI taxonomy): Eukaryota > Metazoa > Chordata > Mammalia > Eulipotyphla > Talpidae > Uropsilus > Uropsilus gracilis. Next base: position 21,263 of record PVHY01001143.1, read on the forward strand.
ACACGCTTTCTATAACAACTTTTTCTAACACACTTTTATTAAAAAAAAAAAAGTCGCAGAATAAAAAGCAGAACATGTATGTGCTGTGGGCCAGGATTTCATATGAACTATTTCCTGATATTGTGCAATAAGCTGGCTCCTAGGGTAATAATAACAGTGTGAATGTTCCCTGTAGGAGGGTCAGGAGACCAGAGCTGGGACTGGACTTGGCAGAACTTGGGGAAAATCACTTGACCTCACTGGGCCACCGTATTTTTCTGATTCTCAAAAGTTGTTTCCATCTTCACTGGGAGGCTCTTTGAAAGCGTCTGAAAATATTTTCTGTATGCTGAATTTTGTAAAGAAACCATGAGAGAGGACTTTTTTGCTTTAAAAATGGGAGGCATTTCTCAGCACCCCCAACGCAGAAATTTGCTGTTGGCTTCCTCAAAACTGGAATTAAAGTGTCCCTTTACTAATTTGCTTTTACAGGTCACTGGATAAATCTACTTAGAGTGGCTTGGAAGAGGATTAGGACATTTGTGTCTCTTCCAAGTGGACTTTACAGGCAGGGTCAGTCAGCAGCTGGAGACTCCCTGGCTCGGGGCCAGAGCTCTCTGGTCAGATGCAAGTCTGTCAGGACGGGCTGAGCACACTCTCTAACTCTGCTATTCTTGAAACAGAAAGTTTGCAACAGAAAACATAAATGTATAAAAGCAAGGCACACGTTCCCAAGTCTGTCTGCCTAGAGGAGGGCAGAAAGGCCAGCACCACTGTCCCCCCCCCATGGGAAACAGCTAAGGCCACCAAATCACTCTTTCAACTCCTGCAGGGGCAGAGTGGACTTTGGTAGCAAGAGAACTGCCTCAGGAAATCTCTGCTGACACTGTGGCCACAAGCCATATGTGGCTGTTAAAATTAAAAGTATATAACATGAAAAATTGTTTCTCCATCTCACTGGCCACATTTCAAGTGGCAACAGCCACCTGGCTGTGGGCAGGTGACCTCCATAAAGGTAAAATGGCAATTCACCCATTCAGTCCATGAATATTTACTGAGTATCAAAGCAGTGAAGGAAGCTCTGCCCTCATGGAGTTTATGTTCTCAAAGGAAAATGAATCACCAACAATAAACATAATGAGTGACCTTTTCCACCAGTTGTGGCTGCGCAGGAAATATGACACGCTCCCTTGAGTAATTGGGAGGAGTTTAACACAGGGAGGATGTGCCAGGACCTGGGCAGAGTTCAGGAAAACCCCTCAGGATGGTGCAGTATCCAAGAGGTACCCACTACGGGGCCCACCACTCCAGCCCAGGCCTGCAGGGGCAAGAGGAGGGGTAGTTACCAGAACCCATCAAGAGCTGTGAGTAGGGTCCCTTCTCTTCCTTGCTCAGAGCACCATTGCCCCTGCCCCCCACTGGCAGGGCCATGCTCTGAACAGGATGGAGTGGAGAAGGAATCTAGAGGGCCTGTATTAGAAGGCGGCAGGAGGAAGAGGAATGAGGAGGAACTAAGTTGTAAAAAAAAACAATTGCAGAGACAAGGTCTCTATCCAGCTGCTCCTTGGAGGCATCACCTGGCAAACTCTACACCCTTCAGCCAGCCCTACCTAATAACATCTTACCATGGAACAGTTACCAAAGTTGAGAAACTAGCATTGATACCCAGATATCAGCTGATCGGTTGGCTTTATTCATATTTCCCCTACATTCCTGCTCACATCCTTTTGGTTTTAGAATCCAGCCCAGGCTGCCACATCGTGTCTACTTGTCATGTCTCCCTTCTTCTTTCTGTAATCTGTGATGGTTTCTCAAGCTTCCCTCTGTCTTTCAGGTCCCTGACTCTTTATTTACCCTTTTTGAATTTTTCTGGTTAGGTGTTTTGTGGAATGCCCTCAATCTGATTCTGTCTGATGTTTCCTCAAGACTAGGACAGGGCTATGAATTTGAGGGAAGAAGACCTCAGATGATAGTTGTCTTTCTCATGACAGGGTGGAGTGTGTACATGATGTCAGCATGATTTGTGACAAATGCTATCAACCCTGGTCATTTGGTGAAGAGGTGTCTGCCAGGTTTCTCTCTCACTTTCCTTTCTACACTCTGTCACAGTAAGTCTCTAAATCCAGGCCATGCTTAAGGGAGAAGGCAGGGGGGTGAAATCAGGGGAAGGATGAGCACAAGAGCTCAAGATGATGGTTCATTGGTGACATGGTGGGAGTGCTTCAAGATATACAAGACATAAATATATATATATATATATAATCAATAAAAAATAAAAATAAATGAATTTTTAAAAAGGAAGAAAGAGGTATCCTTCTCTGGAGGAAGGGGTATCAAAGAATTGGTGGACCTACGTTGAAACCACCATAGTAGTTAATTAATATTTTGGGGTAGAAACTTTGAGGCAGTACAAAGATCTTGTTTCTCCTAAAAGTCACAACCACTAATTTTCACATTCCTCCATGAATCTTGTCTGTAGGATTTTTACTGTGTTGCTCTAATGGTGGTTTTCAACTCTATCGTTCCAGAATATATTCCTTCTATTTTTTTTCCTTCTATGTCTATAGTCTATGCATGGAATCCTCTGTAAGGACAGTGTGTCTTCCCATTTATTCAGTTATGTCTTTATTATCAATATGGACACAGATACTTATTTTTTCTCGGAGCTGTAATTCAATACTATCATTATTGGTTTTATTGCTCAAACTGCTGCAGGTTTGCGCCTATGTCCTTTGACATCCTTGTTATGTTTTGTTTTGATCACTGCCTGAACAAACATCAATCTAAAATACCCTAAGCCCACCTGTTTTTTTTCAACCCCAACTGCCCCAACCTTAGAATCTGCCATTTCTCCAAAGGACCTCCCTGGGCATTTTCCATTGCTCTGCTGATCTCTTGGTGACTTTATGTGTGGCCTGTTGTTCTGCCAGGACCAGAATCCTTTCCTCGAAGGCAATTCTCAGAATGATAAAGAATGGCAGCTCCATTGTTCTTGCCCTGTTTTGTACTTTTGTAACTGTGGACACATAACTACATAAGCCTCTGTGCTCCTCTCCTATAAAATGAGGACTAACAATCCTTCTTTCTTACTGTTTAAATGACAGAATGTACATGAATCAGTTCACACACCCATCATAAACTCTCAGAAAGTATTTGCTGATGCTAATGAAGATGCTGCTGCTTTTGCTGGGGATGACTGGTCTCAAGGGCCGTGACGTGAGCAGACTGCCTGGGTAGGTAATCTAACTCTCGGTTTCTATTTTGTAAAATAGGCACAAAAAGCAGTAAATCTCTCATAGTATCTTCATTAGATTAAATGCACCAAAATACACTTAGCCCTCAGAATAGGACCTAACATGTAGTAAGCACTTTTCACTGTTAGTTGTTGCTTTTTAAATTATTATCATTGTAGACTACATATCTTGCTCGTCTGGCTGGTAGACCAAGAATCATGGTAGAAAAGTTAAAATATATGCAATTTAAAGAAAAAACTATGAAAGTTAAAGTTACTGTGGTTCACATTATGCCATTACAATCCTTAGAAGAATTGCCAGGTTCAAATCCAGAACTCCTTTGATCAGTATCATGCGCCTGACATTTTCTATTCATGCTATTGACAAATGGTGGCTGAGAGAGAATTACTCAATTCAAATTTGTCTCAGCGCATGGAACCCAAATGGCCAGTGCTTTGGGGAAACTCCATAAATCCATCATATTTTGCCATTAAAAAAATGATAACTGTCAATGTTGAGGGACCCATTTTGTGAACAAGAGAAATGGAACCAACACAGTTAGTGACACCATAATTAGGACACAAGGGAGACTTCTGACATTTCGGAGATGTTTTCTAGGAAAAATATTAAATGACTTACAGTTTGCAGGCCATTAATTGATAATTAAATTGGTCATTTATTACTTTAGAGTAACAGTGGGACCCCTCTCCTGTGTCCACAGAACCGAACATGGGAGGCAATGCTTGCCCTGTCTTAATTGTAGGATAGTCATGAAAACCTTTCCCTCTTGCTGAAAACCCCAATGGCTTGTCTTGTCAAGAATGTTACAGGATTTCCTTGCTAGTAGTATTAAAGTACAGGTGAAGTTCCACTCAAGTGTGGGAAGCATGATGACGTGAGGGAGCCTATTCAGCTCAGGTTCATGCACTCACAACCCTCTTCCCCTTCCTCTCATGCCTCTGGGACCATAGCCTCCCTCATCCACAGTGCATTCCTTGACACCAGTTTGACTTATTCACCAGATGAAAAGTGTCACAAACGACAGCCATTTATGAACCACCTTCATGACTTTGCCTTATCCATATACTATTATAACTGCTTAATATACTTAAGAAAATTCCCTTTTGAAAAATGTGAATGCCTAAGTTAGCCACATCCTACCCAATAATAAACATGGAGCCATGAGCAGTGATGATGATGAGGAGGAGGAATGTCACTGACTTCAGTAATTGGCTAAGTAATTGGCTAAGACCCACTTAGAGCCTCTCTGCATGGCTCCCATGACCATAGAAATAAACAAGAAATATAGGGAAAAGAAGATTCTTTTCATGAAGGCAATTTTCTCCAAAAATAAGACAATGACACTGGCAGTAAGCCCTTCCAACACTAAGGGGCACATTTCTTTTCATCATTGACAAACATTAAGGTTCCTGAGATTCAAGAAAGACCAGGTGGCTGAGAAAATGGAGATAAAAATTGTTCTTTTTTTTTTGAGACTAGTTCTTGGTATTTTTGCCCATGGAACCACAGGTTCATGTTGCCTGGGGTACCACAGACTCAAGCAATCCCCAGCCTCAGCTTCCCAGGTAACTGGGACTATAGGTGTGCGCCACCATGCCCAGCTATTTTTTGGGAACTAGGTCTCACTATGTTGCCCAAACCACTGTTCCCAGTCCCAGCCGCACTCCATAGGCTGGTGCTTAAATGCATGCGCCACCATGCCCGGCTAGATAAAAATTGTTAAATGAGTCAAGAGTTTGGAGGGTGGAGGCAGGTAAATGGGACTGCAAGTCACTTAATGTTCACTGTGGTAGGGGATTCACTGTCATTAGGAGGTGTTTCCTGGAGTCTGTTCAAGGAATGGCAGTCTACATTACTCTCTGGTTATTGACCACTGTAAGAAAGTTAGGGATCTTTCTGGGTAAAGGCTTAAGGCTAACATAGACATTGAATTACAAGCACTTGAACCTCACCAACATCAAAATAACAGTGTTAGTTTTTCCTGTGGCGTAACACTGCAAGGACTAAAGCAGTGAGAAGTAAGATTAGAGAGGGGGTGCATAGGGGCTAGAACTTGTAGGACCTTGTTTGCAAGGCAAAGTAGTTCAACTTTCTCCTCATGATGATGAGAAGCCCTAAGGATTTTAAGCAAGGGGTGATGTGAACAGATGTGTCTTCAGTTTACTGTAACTAAAAAAGTAATACCTGCTTATAATAATTTTTCTGGATAATTCTGAAGATTAAATATTAGTAGAGGGGGCCAATATTAGAGGCCGGAGGTAAGTGGTCTTTAAGATATTAAGTGATGCTACCACTGACAACATGGTCCAGATGAGATGAACTAAACCAAAGTATCTTTGTGAAGGTGAAAAAGAGGTAACAGACTACTGAGATCAACCCTGATGGCTAATCTGATGTGAAGGGTACAGGAAGAGGAGATAACAGGTGACTCCTGGGTTTCTAGCAGGTGACATACATCATAACCTAAGCCAGGGATGCGGGAGGAAAAGCAGGATTTGGGGTAAAGATGACACATCCAGTTATTCCATGATGAGTTTAAGGATCTGTGGGACCTCACAGGCACTCCTTAGACCTTTTGTTTTCTGATGAACTAAGTGAGGAACAGTATCCTGATGATGTAGTCACATGTTATTTTAACCAAAACAATAATCAGTGAATTAAGCCCATAATAAATATTTCTGGATAGTTATGAGGATTAAATATTATTTACCTGGCACTTAATGCTTCCTTCAGTGACAGTTGCTATAAAGCAGTGTTTCTCAACCATCCTGTGTTCTAGTCACATTTTTGAATAATTTTTGGTAACAGGACAGTTGCAAGTCAGAGATCACAAACTGGCAGTCCATTTTTCATGGGCTTGCAAGTGTTTTTCTAAGTTTGAATTAGTTGACATTTACAACCAGGTAATTTCACCTAAAAATTCACTTGAAAAATTAGGAAATATAGCAACCTGGCCCTCCATGCTAATAAACTGTAGCTTTACAGTGGCTCCCTTACCTTTTCAGGTTCTGCAACCCAGACTCTGACCTTTGTGTTTCAGCTCTGCAGGCATTTGAGTTTGAGGCTAGACCCTTGCTCTAGGTCAGTTGACAGGTGCTTAGAACTAATTTTATTGTGACTCATTATTTGTGTTTGCCATTTCCTCTGAGGTTGGGAACTTCTTGAGGGTTGGAGTAATACTTGTTTTATGTGCTTGTGTACTTAGAGCTCTGTGCTGTTCCCAGCACATAAGCACTCAACAAAAGTTTGGTTAATGAATCTCTGCGGTTTAATCCTTACATGCATTTGGCTACAGATGAAGGTGAAATTGCAACGACTTACTTTAGGTCCAGAAAACTCAGAAATCCCTAACATGAGCTTAGTCTGATCTGCCTTGGAAAAGGTGAATAATGGATGGACCTGGTGTACATGTGTATTTCTGGGCAAATCCAATAGTCCTGAAGTGTTGATTCCAGGGAATCTCTTTTCAGTCACAATACACATACCAAAGACTGAGGAACTCTGTAGTAAAACAACAAACAAACAACCTGTCATTTGATTTAACTAATGCTTCCTAATCATCATCTACCTTTTCACTATTTTGACACTCTTTGATTCCCAACATTCCTCTTCCCTCTGCTAAATAGCAAGCTGTTTTTAAAATGATGGTGAAATACAAGTATGCTGGTTAAATAATTTTGTAAGAATTTTCTGACAGTCCCACACAGGTCCCTACCCTCCTTTCCCCAACCCCCAAGTATTGCTAAAATGGGGTTGGGAAATACAGCTTTCACTGTGGTCTTGCTGGAAATCAGGGTTAAGTTCTCCTGTTTCTCTTTTTGCATATACTGAGTTATAAATCTCAGAAAACACAGCTTCTAATGGTATAGCATTTTAGAGCTATCACTTTCATTATGTTTCTCTTTCATTCAATCCTAAAGGTAAGGATTATTATTCTATTTCACATATGAAGAAGTGGTCTCAAGAGTTTCTGTGACTTATTCAAGGTCTAAAGCGAGACAGAAGCAATGCCAAGACTGAAAGCAATCTCTTTACTCTGGAACCAGCCATCTTCCTATACTTGGAGAAAAAAAAAATGAGCACACCAATTTACCTTTAGACCAAATCAGAATGTTGATTCTAAAGTCCGAGAGTGTTGGTCTGTAATTCCTTCCCCCCCACATAAAATACTGCCTCTACTGTTCTGGAATGGGGCCTTAAGGACCTCCTAGCTAAAGAGGGTTCCATTGGACAGCCTGGGGGCACTGGCAGGGGGCCCTGCGGGGTTCACATCTCCTTAAAGAGGCCCAGTCACTGGCGTTTTAGGCCTGGGCCTTCTGCTCTCTCACCTAAAATTCTTTCCCTCTTTCCACCTCGCCTGAGGGCCAGAGAGCTTCTAAACATTTTCCCCAGTGAGTTGCAATCCTGCATCTTGACGACCTCCTCCCCCGCTTTCCTCCTAGCCCTCAGGGAGGAGCCACTCTCCGGACTCAGTGTTTGCAGAGTGTGGGTCCGGAAACTCCGGGGCAGAGGCGGCGACAGGGCTGGGGCCGCCAGTCCCGCAGCTTCTAGCTCCCCGGGGAGGGCGCGCCGGAGCCTCGGCCGAGGCGCCACTTCCCCGCCCGGCGCGGGGGCAGAAAGCCAGAGGGCGGGAGAGGGGAAAGGCCGAGGGACTCGGGCGAGGTAAGGGAGGGAGGGAGGGAGGGAGGGAGAGGGCGGGGAGGAGGACGGGAGGGAAGAGGAAGGCGGGAGGGAGCGGGGAGAGTAGGAGAAACCTCCCGGGGAGCTGGGCGAGGGCTGCGCGGAGCTGCGGCGGGAGCTTCCCGCCAACCCGCCCGCCGGCCCGCCTCCCACAGCCCGGGGCGCGGCGCCCCGCCAGCTCAGCCCCGGGAAGTCGGGCTCGCGAGGCCGGCGCGCACTTCCCGGCGGGCGTCCGAGGGCGCGTCGACTGGCTGCCTGCACAGGCGGCGGGACTGGCGAGGGTGGCGGGGCGCCCGCCACGAGGGAAGCCGGAGGAAGTCGGAGCGCCACCGCGGAAGGCGAGGATGCCGGCTGTGTCGCCGCGGATGCCGGCTGTGTCGCCGCGGCCCGCCTTCCGGGCTTCGGGACCCGAGTGTGGCCCCGGGTCTGAGTGCCTCAGACGCTCCGGGGGCAGCTCTGAAAAGCAGAAGTCGGGGTCCGGCGTGACTGCTGTTCGGCTCCTCAGCACACCTTCTGGGGCTCCCGGTTCTGAAAGCGCTCCAGGTTGGCGCTTGAAGTGGGGGAGTGTCACCCTCCCAGGCTGAGGGGGTGTGGAAGCCAGTGTGTACCGTCGGGGAGTGTCCTTGAAGGCTGAGAGTCTTTGGCCCAGAAACCTCTCCCCCCCAAACCTCTACAAATGGTAAGGGTGAAGGTCAGGGCGATCTGAAGCAAGAGTAGGTTATCTGGAGATCTAAGGGGACAGGGTCTGTCCCCAGGAAAGCCATCTTCTACCTTGATCCAAATGCCCAGGACTTTAAAGAATGCCCCTGACACCTTGCCTCTGGTCTTGCCCTGGCCTTTGATGATCGCCTGGGAAGTTTATGAAATAATGACATTTGTTCTCCCTTTTGAACCTGTTTTTCTCTGCTCATGTTTTTGTTTTCACTAATACTTCATCAACTGTTTCCCTTATGCCTGGACTACTCAGATTCCCTTGGGTCTTTGGACACCTGATAAATGTCTGTATTAAGAAATAACACCAAACATACTGGTTGAATTGCAACTTCACCAATAACTAGGTCTATGATTTGGTGCAAATTACTTAATCTCCTTACATTGCAGTTTCCACTACTGTAAAATGGAGATAATACTCACCTCACATGGTCAACTGGAGGATTAAATGACTCATGATGAGTTATCTAGTCCTAGCTGTCAGTGACTTGAACCCCCTTATTCCTAAACTACCATTGATATTCCCTTCCAAACCCATTTCGCTACCTGATTCATTAATAGGGTGTTGCCTGACTTTTTTTTTTTTTTTTTTGTATGTGGTTATAAACAGATGGTTCCTGGACCTACTTAAAAATTTTAACCTACATTTTAAGTTCTTTAATTTTAAGTTCTTTTAGTCACTTTAATCCCTATTTATACTCAATAGCTTCACCTTAGCTCATACTTGCAACTTGCATTCAGTAAATGTGTGTTGATTGATAAAATTTTTTTTTTTTTTTTTTTTGAAACTGGGTCTTGCTATTTTTGCCCATGGAACCGCAGGCTCTCGTTGCCCAGGGTACCACAGACTCAAGCAATCCCCAGCCTCAGCTTCCCAGGTAGCTGGGATTACAGGCATGTACCACCATACCCAGCTATTTTTTGGAACTAGGTCTCACTATACGGGCCCCAGGCGGGACTCGAACCGCGATCCCTAGCCCCTGCCGCTTCTTAGGCTGAAGCTTACAAGCACGAGCCACCGTGCCCAGCCTGATTGATAAAAATTAACAGGGACTGATAAAATTCACTGATAATTAGAGATTTTTCTAGAAAATACAAAGTAGAAAAGGAAAGCTTCATGGGGCAGTACAGTAAGAGAAAACTTAATATAAAAGTTACCTTGTTAGTTGAGCACAAAAATCTATCCTGTGTGGTCATCTCAGTAATATAAAGAAAACCACAAAAGGAAAACTGTGTTAAATGTTAGCATTTGGTCCCTGTGCAAGATTAATAGTGTTTTTTTCTCCTGTTTTATATTGTTTTTTTCCTAACCTTTCTACAGTCAGTGTTACTCTCTTGCTCAGGAAAAGTGCTTTAACTAATCTAGAGATGAAAAAAATGTAGGAAATAAAAATGACCATATTTTGTATTTTTAGAGATAGTGAATGAGATAATTTTCCTTCATTCCTTTCCAGATCAGTTGATCCTTTCTGATTTGTGATAAAATTAGCTTGTCAGTTTGGAGTGTAAAAACTTGATGTCATGATCAAAATACATGATTTTCCCTCATAGGGAACTTCTTTAAAGTTCGCTATTCCAAGCAAGGAATCAAAATTGTGAAGGGTTCAGAATAAATCCAGAGTCAAAGTCAAGTGACCAAATGCTCTCAATGGTGATTTTTGTTGACTTAAAGTTGTACCAGTGTTCTGCCTATATCACTATGGTATTTTTTTAATTTCCAAATTTATACTTATTTCAGAGTTACCTTCCATCTTTACTGAAAACTGGGACAGTGCTTTGACTTAGCTAGACGCAGTCTTTCAACAAAAATTTACTAAGCATCTACGAAGTGCCAGGTCGAGAGCTGATTCTGGGAGCACCTTATCTTTCAGGAACTTAGGGTCTAGTTGACAGATATTCATACATAAATAGTGTTGTCTGGAGAATGCTCTCATGGGTTTTGGTAGCTCCCTGAATAGACAGGTTTGTGGCAGCCAGTGAGACATGAAGTACTCAGTTCTAGTGAGACAGAAGGATATAAACAAAAGAGGCAAGAAAAGCTTAGTAGAAAATTAGGTATCTATGTTAATAAAGAATCGTCACTTATCAGTTAATAGTCCTTCCCACAGTGAGACATCCCTTAGTGAGAATGCTATTTTTCCTTATCCCTTGTCCTAATCATGTAGTCTTACACATAGCTGCCTGCCTATATATCCTCATACACTATTTGTGATTCCTTTCTTGAGTAATAAGTGTGATGGCATTATTTATAATTATATGAGTGATGAGTTTATAACATTCAAGTACCATTCAATCATGTTCAAGGACTAGACAAAAGTTTTAAATGTGTTTATAGTTTTATTGGCTGTCATTGAGACATATAAAACGTGTGCCCTGAACATTTGCATTTCTGCTTAAAAAATAAAACTCTCTACTCATTTCTTAATCTTTAGGCTGACCATGTGGGTCCTCTAATTGAAACTACTCATTGTTATAGTATCAGTCTCACCTTTGATTTATGCAGTTTAGGAGTTCTAGCCTTTGTTTTTCTGTAGTGGGGAGAAAGCTTTCACGACTGTTGGTTTGGAGTTCTTTTAGGGTTTAGTTTGTCTTTTCCTAACTTCTTGTACTTTTCTAGCCCACAATTTAAGATTAACTTTCATTTTTTAGTGTTCTGTCTTCTTAGAATCTTTTCAAGACCCAAGTTTTTTTTGACTAGGTCTCCCTATTTTTGCCGGTGGAATCACAGGCTCTCGTTGCTTGGAGTACCACGGACTCAAGCAGTCCCCAGCCTCAGCTTCCCAAGTAGCTGGGATTACAGGTGCATGCCACCATGCCCAGCTATTTTTTTGGCACTAGGTCTCACTATGGGCCCCTGGCAGGACTTGAACCGCAATCCCGGCCGCTTCATAGGCTGAAGCTTACAGGCACGAGCCACCGTGCCCGGCCCTCCAAGTTTGTTCTTAATGTTATTTTTCATGTTTATGTTTGTTTGTGTGTTTTTTGCATTCATATTTCATTGTTTTATGTATTAGACATAAAGAAGTTTTAGGACAAACTGATGCTAAGCATATGATTTGACAAGCCTATACTTTTTTGCTTTAAAAGTGCTAGTTATGACCAAGTGAATTTTTCTCAACCCCATAAATTGATACAAAGACCTGCATTTTGAAAAATACTGTGGTAAAGACTCCCACATCCAGTGCAGCTAGCATCAGTGGGTATTAAGAGAGCTGGCGAGTTAATCTAGTGTGTTGGTTAAGTAGAGTTCTGTTAGGAGGGCTTCTACTGTATTAAAACAAAATTGTTGGATTAAATGTCTGGATTGATCAGTAGGATATGGAAATATTACACTCAACTTTTGACTGTGGTTCAAGTTTAAAGAAACCTGTTCTAAAATTGTCAGGCTTACAGTCAGTGTTAATGGCCCACAAAGTTCATGTTACATATTTAACCAACCATCACTGAACCATTTTAAGACCATTTGATAGTCTTAAATCCTTTTCTATGAATAGAACAGAAGATTCATTGATAAAATGCCTAATATCAAATCTAATCTAAGAAAACATTTTCCCCAGTTTATGAAAATGTCTGAGACTTCTGTGAACCTTAAATTAAGTCTTAGTCCTATACTGTCTCCAGGGACACAAGTCTTGAAAGAGATTTAATAGAACTATAAAAGGATGTGGCAAGTAAGAATGTTTGTTTAAGCAAGACCTTCTTAACCTCAGTGGTGGCGTCCAGATACTAAAGATACTCTTCTAGTCATCACAGTGAAAAAAAGCAAATAGGTATTTTCTGGGGTTGATAGCTCTATTTTGCCTGGTCTGCAGGGCTAGTGCCAGAAATCAACCCTTTTACCCAATGCCTAATTTTTTAAGAAAACTGAAGCCAGTGAAAGGATGGCAAGTTATCTGGGAAGTCCTGTCTGCAAATACCTTCCTTTAGAAAAGGGCACACAGGATGATGTCTACTTTATTATTATTTTCATATAACACTGATCATATTTGCATAGTTACTGATCCCCTTTGGTATTTTCTACCCCCCTCTTCCTTCCCCTTGTCTCCCCACCTGTCAGAGTGATAGCCACTTTTGAAGTTGTCAGATAGGGAACCTCAGAAGTAGGTTTGGTGTGGAGATAGATGGCGGGGAGGCAATGGCTGGGAGGCAAGACTGGTGAGAGGTGTGCACTGGCACCCCTATCGCTCTGATAGCTGTTGTACTGAACCTTCTAAGAAGTTTCCTCTTGCAGCTGTAGAGACAATGCAACATCAGAAGTCAGCCAATTCTGCGAACAGAGTCTAATAGGGGCATCGTCATGGTTTTGTAGTCCCAAAACATATGCTTTCAATGCAACAGTCATTAGAATTTTGGGGACAGATTCCTGCCAGCCAGATTCACTGGAAACTCATGAGGGAATATCAGTTCACAATGAGAACATTTATCTCCAGTAACCAAAAGACACAGATATGTTCTCCTCACTGCTAAGTCCTGGGTACTATGGGGAACCACACTGGTAACCAGAAAGTTGCCTGGTCAGCTCATCATCACAGGAGATAGAAGGTGTTATAGGCTGAATGATATTCCTCCAAATTCTTATCTTAGAGCTCTAACTCCTAGGATCTTGAAATGTGACCTTATTTGGAAATAGAGTCATTGCAGGTATAATTAGTATATATTCTGCTCATGCTGGAGTAAAGTGGCCCCAAATACAATAGGACTGGTAACCTTATGCAGAGGGAAAATTTGGACCTAGACACACATAATGAAGGAGGAGGCCACATGAAGATGAAGACGGAGACGCTTCTTGAGTCAAGAACTAAAGAAGGTTGTGGGCAAACCGCTGCGAGAAGCTAGGAGGGAGGCAGGAGAAGAATTTTCCTGCCCTACTTCTGAGGTTACTCAGAAGCCCTGCTTCTGAGGTTCCAAGTCTGACAACTCCATCCTCAGATGGAGGTCTGACACCACCCTCTCAGACATCCAACTTACAGAATTGAGGGTAATACATTTTAAGCCACCCACAGTGATACTTTTTAACAGAAATTCTGGTAAATGAGTACAGATGGTTTTATGATCTCAGGCTGTAGAGCTTTACCAATTGCTGAGTGAGCCTGCCCAGTGGCCGGGCTGCTCTAGGTCCATGTATTGGTCTTTGCCGCTTGAGTAGTACTGGAAAAACACCCTAGATTTTAGTCTTTGAGTTTCCTTTTTCCAAGCCCCAAAATATATTTTCTATTTATAAATTCTTCTGCCGGGTTACTACCATTCATTATATCTCAGTTCTTTATCTTACTCTGGTTATGTCTCAAAGTGCAGCTGGGTTATCCTACCAAGTGGTGACACATTGTCCTCAAACTATTCTCAGTTTTAGTAAACAGAAGAGTCACCTGGGTGCTGCTTTTAAAAGAGAAAAGAACAAGAAAGAAAGAATGCATATTTTGATGTAGAAAGGTTTTGATGTATTAGCCTGTGGTGGGATTGCACAATTAAGTAAGTAAGCCCCTCAAGGGCTGATATCCTCATTGATTCTCATTGTCCTCACAGTTTCTGTCTAGAGTATAATCTAAGTTCCAGCTTCTGGAGACAAAGCCAGTTTGGTCTGGCTTTGTTAGATCCTACTCCTAACTTTAAGGACTAGGTACTCCCCACTTCCAAGAGTTCAGAATGAGTGTGGGGTTCCCAAACCAGTCTGTTCATTCACTTATTCATCTGTTGAATGAAATTTTTTGAAAACCTGCCAGGAGTCCGGCATTCTTCTTGGGCCTGGGGATACAGTAGTGAAACAACAAACACAAACCCTAGGTGGAAGGAAATAGTCAATAAATCAATAATTACATTATGAGCAGTATTATGAAAAAATAAACCATATAGGGGGATGGGGAGTGCAGTCTGAGGACACTGGATTTTAAAATGGGGTGTTTTTGGTAGGCCTCACTGGCAGACTGACTAAAGAGTGGGTCACACAATTCTCCAGAGGACTGTCCCATCAGAGGGGACAGCAAGTATAAAATCCCCTGTTAGAAGACAAGCACACTAGACATTTAACAGGAATAAGAGTAAGGGACAGATGCTGTGATCAGAAAGTGCATAGGGAGTCAGACGTGCCCTTATAGGGAGCTGCATGATTGTTGGCCTTTATTCAAGTCAGATATAGAGTCCTTGGAGGACTGAGCAGTGCCATGGTCTAACTATTTTGTCTTATTACTCACTGAGATCCCAGTTAGGAAACGACTGCAATGATCCAGATGGGTGCTGATAACTGGAATATGATTAGCAGAGTGGTAGTAGTGGAGATGGTGAGAGATGATTAGATCCTGGATATGTTTTGGAAATAGAACTGAAAGTAATATGACACACTGAATGTGGAAAAGAGATGGGGTCAAAAGATTCTTCAGGGTGAGAAAAGGAGACTGTCAATTTCACAGCAGAAAATGCCACAAAAAAAGGAACCTGGAGAGCAACGCTGCACACCTGCCCTACAACAGGTCCCAGATGAACTGGGATGGGTTTCCTGCCTCAAAGTTATTCTTAGAAATTAAGCAGCACAGACCAACAGGTCACAGGAACTCAGGTCCTTACCCAGGAAAAGAACATTTGCCAGGCTAGGCACGGTGGCTCGTGCCTGTAAGCTTCAGCCTATGAAGTAGCTGGGGCTAGGGATCGCGGTTCAAGTCCCGCCTGGGGCTCGTAGCGAAACCTAGTTCCAAAAAATAGCTGGACGTGGTGGCGCGCGCCTGTAATCCCAGCTACTTGGGAAGCTGAGGCTGTGGATTGCTTGAGTCTGTGGTACCCCGGGCAACGAGAGCCTGCGGTTCCACGGGCAAAAATAGCGAGACCTAGTCGCAAAAAAACCCCAAAAAACAAGAACATTTGCCAAATATCAGAAGAGACCAACGGGCCAAACAACGAACAACTTCACTGACCCACAAATTGCAGAAAGAGGAGTTGGAGTGACTGGACGGGGAATATGGAGGAGGGAGGAGGGTGGGCCATATATCAGGGGATCAATTAATGCACAAATATGATGAATAAATAAGATTAATTATTTTAAAAAAAGATTCCTCAGGGTGAATCTCGAGTAACTCTTGCTTGGGATGCTGAGCAAAGCATCCATGAAGAAGAATGCATGTGGTCCCAAAGTTATCAGCAGCACAGATCTGATCCTCAGCTTTATAAATCCACTAATTACTGGGACATTTCACTCAGTCACTTAACTGGAAATTTATCATGGCCAAACTTATAAAAGACTGATGTGTAAATCAGCATACCCTATTAATTGCTTATATGATGTATTTCTCAAACTTGAAAATTTGTACTCTTGAATAAGCCTAGTTTGAGAAACATTGCATTCACACGTGTATTATGAGACTTTAAGTGATCACCTGTCAAAATAAAGTCCTAAATGTTAATCCAGCCTCAGCATTATTACATGAAATGACTTTGTTTAAAAAAAAAAATTACAAACAAGGTGTTGATCCTCATGTGGTGCTTCAGTTAAAAATTTTCTATTAAAGCCTGGCACGGTGGCTCGTGCCTGTAAGCTTCAGCCTATGAAGCGGCTGGGGCAAAGGATCATGGTTTGAATCCTGCTGGGGACAATATAGTGAGACCTAGTCCCCAAAAATAGCTGGGCGTGGTGGCACATGCCTGTAATCCCAGCTACCTGGTAAGCTGAGGCTGGGGATTGCTTGAGTCTGTGGTACCATGGGCAATGTGAGCCTGCGGTTCCATGGGCAAATAGTGAGACCTAGTCTCAAAAAAACATTTTTTTTCTATTATTTAGACTTATTATTAAGTCTATTATTAAATAGACTTATTTCTTTAAGTCAAAACATGCATTTTTAAAACTATGCTAAAGAAATCATGGACTTTTGAGAACATGATTAGAGATGCTAATCTTAAAAACAATGCAATAGGAGAAAGGCTTTGTTTGAAAACTCAACCTGGTTATGTATACAGGATGCTCTAAAGCAAGTCCACTCAGGAAACTGGATTGCAGATCAGAGAGCAGATTGGTGGCTGTAGAATAGGAACAGAGGGAGTTGGCTGATATCAGGGAACACAGCCATCAGACAAAAGTAGCTAGCTGTCCTGTGTGTATTGCTCTACAAATATTTCTGTTTAAGACTCTATCAATCACGGAGAGCAGAACATTATCATTCTTGCATTATGATAGAGAAGCTCTGGCAAATTATTTCCCACTAACCTCCCTTCCCCTAGACATCATTGTCTTGAGCCCATCTTGACACTCATGAATCCTTCATGCCAAAGCTTCACTGCTAGGTACATAGGAACTGTGATCTCTTCCTAATGAGGAAGGAACTTGGACAAGATCAGAGAAACTCTGGAGTCCATTCTCTTTTCAGTTAGCAGGTTGTTTCTTCATTGAACTAAAATTATGCAGGACCTTAAATATGCTATAAGAGATAGCACAGACAATTTTATTTTTTTCTCCCAATGTTGTCAGCCCCAGACTTTGAGAATTGGTCATTCTTCTTAAATGACTTCTCCCTGTTCTCTACCTACTCCTATGGTCTGCCTTTGACCAGCCCTCTCCTTTCCCACCTCCAGCCACCACTGTGTGAGTGCTAGGAGCCAGGGAGCACCCACCCACTGCCACGGTTGCATACTCCCTTCTGGCTCAGAAACCAGATTGGATGATAGCCAGGCTTGATGCTGGGCTGCCTCTAAGCAGGCTGAGAGAATGCATCCTGTTCCAGCAGTGATTCCAGGGACAGCATTCAACCGTCAGTTCTTCCCTGCCTCTCTGAACCAAGCAAAGGCAATCCCTTGGTAATCCCTTAGACCATTTGGGTGCCTGCTTGTTCTCTAGTATGGTCAGATCAGAGGGGACAGGGGTGCCTGGAATTGTTTAGCAATGGGACAGCCGGCAGGGAGCACGCCCTGAAGCACAGGGAGCACACCCTGAAACCCAGGGAGCACTGGTTGATTTTTTTTTTTTTACTTTTGGGGGAGCACTGGTTGAGAGTTGACCCCTCCCTTACCTGAGGGCCACAGGGTACCTGCCCAAGCACTACCACCACAACTGATGACCTCCAGTCAGGCAGGCTGGGCAGGACAGCTGTTGCCTTAATCTGTCCTGCTATTTCTTACCTATATTTGCTGCTTATCTTTCCTCTGCAGCTTGGCATGCTCCTCCCTTTTAGCTCCCCCAAATCCTCCCCACCCATTAAAAGTCAGAGATGAAATGAGCCTCCCGGAAGTCTTCTAGGATCTACAACCAGGAAGTCTTCTAGGATCTACAACCAGAAACCAGATTCCTCTTTTTTTTTTTTTTTTGTCAACTGCCATATTAATTTTTCTTGCGCTCATCTTAAAATACAGACAGGATAGCTTTCTGGTTTCTATTGTGATTAGTGTTGTAGACTTCTTGCCCATTCTACTAGGAAATAAGGTAGGACATGAGGACATGGCTCATTACCTTTATTTTCCCCATAAGATTCTGTACCTTCTAGGTAACTAATAATATGTGTTAAATGAATATTAAATCACAAGCATTATATGCAGGGCACACAAATGCCAGACTGGATATTATCCATGTTTCCATTCAGAGGCTGCCTCAAAGCAGGGCTTCTTGGTTTCCCTCTGATCTCCTCACAAACCTACAACCAAAAGGGTCTATTATGAGAGGTAGGCTAGGGTAGACTTTAGGTTTTTGATCTAGCAGTAAACCAGCATGTTTCAGCCATACCAGTGGTTAAATAGTTAAATTCCAGTCTTGCATCTAAGATAAACACTCAGTCATCCAGTGGGGGAAAAGAGACATGGGATACAAATACACCATCAGAACAGGGAGTCTTTGCCATCGTTCCCACTGTGTCTAAGGTACACAGGTGAGAGGGTGGAGACTGAGCAGGACAGGGAAGCTGGGTGTTGCTGAAAGTGGGAAAGCAGGAAATGGCTTCACTTTCTGTTAATTATTCACGTAACCTTTGGCAAAGAGCACTGATCCTACTTCTGGTGCTAACACCTGCGCTTGGATCTTGAGCCAATCACTTGGTGTTGTCAGGTGTCATTGACACCTGGTGGCTGAGGTTATAGTAAGTTACGGGGTTATAGTAAGTTACGGGGTTGCCTGCTTGGGTAGAAAAGTATGAATGAAACCTCAGAACTGGGTCATGCAAAGGAAAAGTGTTTATGTTGAAGAGAGCATTCATTTTCTCACTGTGCTTTTAACAGGATACACTTACTGGTTTAGAACAAGCCTTGAGATTGAGCATCTGGCAAAAGATGTAGAAAATAAATGGAGGTATCCCACATCAACCTGATAATGTGCCCAGGAGCCTGAAGCATTTTTGCCTGAAGCAGAAAGTGTTTCTTATCAGGTCTAATTACAATGAAACCCTGTTGTTGTTTTGTTTTTTCTTTTAAAGGCTTTTTTTTTTTTTTTTTTTGCCTTTAAGTTCTTTGTTGTTTCTCCTCTGCAAGAACTCATAAGACCTTGCCGATGTGGCCTGTGAGGAGTGGATTATGTAAATGTCTGGCAGAGCTGAGTTTATTAATATCGCTTTTAGTTTTGGGGGAAAAATCATTTGTTGATGTTATTTTGTGTGTGTGTGTGTGTGTGTGTGTGCAATGTTATTGCTTAATAGAAGAAAAGGAAACAGAGCAACTGTTACTCAATTACCCAAAAGCAGAACTTGAGTTCCTTTCACAGACTTGTTCAAAAGTGTCTTAGCCACCCACTCTGGTCTTGACAGCTCAGAATCAGAGAAGGCTGAGCTGCGTTGAGCAAGGTCGGAAGTGGAGGATACGCGAGCAGTCAGAGGAACAAGAGCAGGAGGCAGACCTGGGGTGAAGATTCAGGATGAATCTTTGGGCGGAGCCACTCAGCGGCGGTGAACCAGGCATAGACCCGTTTCCACTACATCACAGACACACACTGTGACCTTTCCAATTTCTTAGACACATGTTGTGTTTTAGAAATGTTGAAAGCTCTGGGAACTTTGTTGAGACCAGGTCTGTTCCATACCAACCCCCTGACTGGCTGAGCAGTTAGTTTTCTAAGTGTGGGAGATAGTTGAAATCTGCAAGTCATGTAAGTAAACCTGTTATAATAAAAACTTAGACTCTAGAACCAGAATTGCAATTTTAACCATATGCCTGTAAGTATGCATTGTTATCAATGGTTAGACAGATATCAAATTTAGCCAAAATATAATTCCCAGTCTCTTTCTTCCTGCCAAAAGCCTAAGTATGGCACCAACCAGAAAGTAATGAGTGGTAACTAAGTGGTGTCTTGGCTAAGTGTCTGTCTGGCAAAGGGAGTTTACCAAAAGCATTCATATCCCACTGAGTGACCACTAAGACTTGCTGTGGGCTATTAATTATCGGCCTACAAAAATGTAGTTTCTGTTTTTAATCTTGATAAGGAGTAGTTGTTATATAGTCTACAGAGAAAGAATAGTCCCTGAAAGAGAGAGAGAGAGAAAGAGAGAGAGAGAGAGAGAGAGAGAGAGAGAGAGAGAGAGAGAGAGAGAGAGAGAGAGAGAGAGAGAGAGAGAGAGAGAGAGAGAGAGAGAGAGAAAGAGAGTGGCACGGACAGGTAGGGCCAGAATTTTAACAAGAGAGCTTTGTTACCCAGAAAGGATATTGGACATGGTGCGTGTCCATGCTGTCCCAGAAAACAAAGTTTGTAGATGGCTTTGTTGCTAAAATGCAAGTGTATAAACTTTGCATTGGATTCACTACATAACAAGAGGGCTTGTCCTGGATTCTATTTGTGTAAGATGTAAGCTGATGCATTTTGTGTAAGATGTAAGCTGATGCATTATTTTTACCTGCAGTGCCATGTTGTAAGATAGACTTTAAGTGTCACTTTTGTAGTTGACAGACAACACAGACAATGGTCTCTTTCTCTGGTCAAGGTCACCCCAGTGAAGTCCACCTTGACTTACCTTATTTAAAACTTCCAAATTCTGTCTGCTTTCTTTTCTCCATAGCACCTGGCACTTTCCAATCTATTGTTTTACTTATAAGCTATACTTATTATCTGCCTCCTTCTACTAGAAAACAACCTTCTAATGCTATCTTCTACTAGAAGATAACCTTGACACACCCAACCTGCCACGCTCCTTTTGGGGTTTGGGAAACGCAAGGTGGGGGGGTCCCGCTGCCTGCCAGGGAGGTGGAGAGCAGTTGGGGGCACCCCCCCATCACCTTACCGTGAGGTGGCCAGGGGAGGCAGAGTAGCCCCACCCACACGCCTGGTTCAGCCATGCTACTGGGGCACTGAGCAGGCTGGGGAGGGGGAAGGCTGGCAGGCGTTAGTGTGTGGTGGGGGTCATTCCCTCTAGTCTTCTCCAAATCCAGTCAACCCTCACCAGAAGCAACTAAATCAGCGATTCAACGACAGTTGCACACAAATACAGAGGTGGAAAATAAAGTATTCCGGAACAATGAACATGTCAGATCCATGGGACACAGGACTATGAGACTGATTATAGAGATGAACTACCTCAGAAATACAACCACTGTGATCTATAATGATGGGAACGGAATTTCCCATTCAGAGATGCCTTCAGCATGATCAAAGGACCCTCCCACTTTAGGGGGTGAGGAAAGCCACAGAGATGGGCAGTGGCCCCACAACGAGCTGGACCAACCATCTGCCAGGGCCTATCTCAATCAAAAAAATTGGTGCACAAACTTTGGCCAGGAGAAACACTCCCAACGCCAGCAACCAGAGCTACAAAACAAAGAAGGAGCAAAATATGACAGAAGACGGGCCGGAGCAGCCGACCAGAAAGGAGAAGGCACTGAAAGAACACAATCATATGTGAACTGGTGGCAAGTAGCAAAAAAGACACTTGGAAAACTAAGCACAGGCCACTGTCCCAGGAAACCATGTCCACACTGGACAAAAGGACATTGCTACAGGAAAGAAAAGAAAGAACCCAAAGGACTAAAAATTAAACAATAAATGGCAGTGAAAGAAGAGATGGAGAGACCCAGGGTTGGGGTGGGGGAGGGGGAGGAACACCCAAAAGACAAATGTAAACAAAACTTATTCAATAAAAATATATATTATTAAAATAAATAAATAAGAAGATAACCTTCACAGAGGTAGGATTACTTGTGTTGTTGACTGATACATTTTTAATGCCCATTATATAGTAGACTCACAGTAAATACTTGCTGAGTGGTAGAATCTATCACGCTGTCAAATCCTCTTTTGTTCATAAAACACTACCGACATCTAAGAACCCCAAGGTGGCTTTCTTCAAGGAGAAATCCCTGTGGGGGTGTGTGACCAAAGTCTGGTCAGCATTGAGCGTTAGGCACAATGGCTTACACTCAAAGTTGCTCTGAGTATTTGTGAGAAGTAGCCAGACACCGCTGCCAAGATGGGAGAAGTCGAGTCAACATGTATTTGCAATCCATTTCATTTCTGTCTACCAGTGCTGAACCTTCTGTGAGCCCCATTTGCCAAAGAAGGGCTTGCCCTTTTTTCTCAGAAGGTGACCATCTGGTCAGGTAAGTGTCTATGGATGTGGCTACCTATGTTTCTTGATTCTGATTAATAAAAGGCCCCACCTAAGTTTAAAAAAAGAAAGGTTCCAACTGGAGAACTGGTGGGAAAAAAAAAACCTCAGACAAAGGAATATTATAAATAGTATTTGCATTCACTTGGTTGAACCAGTACTTTAAAAGATTCTTAAGAGTTATTATTTATGTGTCTGGGCTGAATATTTTCAAAGTGTCTTCATATGCATAGCTTGCTTGCATGGAGAGTGCTTGCTAATTTCCCTGCCATTGTCTACTTACTGGAAACAGTTTTATCAGATGGTATGTTTCATTCCCTTGGCTCCATTATTAAGACTCCAATCTTCACTAAGCTCTTACCTCAGCTCCCCACACAGAGCCCCAGGTCTCCCCTATGGCTCCCCAAGGCTCTCACCTGACTAAGACCCATCTGTGGGGCTCATTATCTCTAGTTCTTTCACCACCAGCCCCTCCTGCTCACCAGAGTCAGACAAATCCTTCTAAATCATGCCACTCAGGCGGGGGGGCAACAACAAGTGTTGGCATGGATGTGGAGAAAAAGGAACTCTCTTAAACTGTTGGTGAGATTGCAAACTGGTCCAGCCACTAGGCTGGACAGAGGCTGCATGGAGGACCCTCAAGCTACTGAAAATGGAACCACCATTCGATCCAGTGATCCCACTACTGGGAATCTACCCAAAGGAAACAAAAGCACTAATTCACAAGGACACTATATTCGGATGTTTATCGCAGCACTATTTACAATTGCCAAGATATGGAAACAATCCAAATGCCCCAAAAGTGATGAATGGCTGAAAAATATGTGGTATATTTACACAATGGAATATTATTCATCAATCATAGAAGACAAACTTATGTCATTTGCAGCAACATGGATGCACCTAGAAGGAATCATGTTAGTGGAAATAAGACAGAAAAAAAAAGAGAAATCGGGATGGTCTCACAATGAGGGATATAGGGAAAACAAACAAACGGACAAGAAAAAGTTTTTTTGTTTGTTTGGTTTTTTTTGAGACTAGGTCTCGCTATTTTTGCCTGTGGATCTGCAGGCTCTCGTTGCCCAGGGTACCGCAGACTCAAGCGATCCCCAGCCTCAGCTTCCCAGGTAGCTGGAATTACAGGCGCGCGCCACCACACCCAGCTATTTTTTGGAACTAGGTCTCGCTACGTGCCCCAGGCAGGACTCGAACTGCGATCCCTAGCCCCGGCAGCTTCATAGGCTGAAGCTTACAGGCACGAGCCACCGTGCCCGGCTCAGACAAGAAAAAGTTAAAACTGTCAACAGAACTGAAGCATAGATCAAGAGGGGGGAGGAAGGTGAAACCGAGGGAGGGATGGGCACAAGAGATTAAGATGATTCATGGGTGATGAGATGGTAGAGAACCTGGGGTAGACAATGATGTAATATATATATCTGTACATAAATATATATATGTGCAATCAATTCAAAAATTATATAAGTAAATAAGATATAAATAAAAAGATACAAATGAGAAGCAGTATGATACTGTAAAAAAAAAAATCATGCCATTCCCCTTTTCAGACCCTGCTTTGGGAATTAATTTTAAAACAATATATTGAACTAAATCTAAACTTCTCACCCTAGAATTTTAAGCCTGCTACCAAATGTTTCTACTAGCTTAGAAGACCTGGACCCTTATCCATTGCCACACGGAACACTGTTCCAACCTTATCTCCTTGCTTTTTCCCCTTCATGTTTTCTTTTTTCTCTTTCCTGGCTCTTGCTCTCCATCTATATACCAATGTCATTGTCCTTGTTTATAATGTCATTCATTCATCCATTCATTCGGTATTGAACTTCTACTATATACTGATCATATTATGGGTCTTAGAGAGACAAACTCAGCAATCACCTTCTCTTCTTCCCCCTCAATTCAAAGCAATCCATATAATGCATTGCCTGCAAGAGCCAATTCAGTGACTCCCCTCCAAGGTTTCCTAACCACCCCCTTTGGAAAATGACAAGAATATAGTAATTAAAAGCAAAGACTTGGGAATCAGATAAATCTACACTGAAATCTTTTTTTTTTCTGCCACCAAATATCTGGAGTATTAGGCAATTATGCAATTTTTCTAAGCTTCTTATTGAATAGAGCCCAGAGGACTAGGACCTGTGACTCACTTGGCTGTTGTCTCCCAGGGAAAGCATTCAACATTGACCCCAAAGTTAGGCAGCAAGTAAGAGATTTATTGATAGATAAGAGGAAGGACAAGAAAGCGCTCTGAGCTGAGAGGGGTCCCAAGTGGGTTGCACTGAGGGGTCGAAAAGCAAGAGTTTATAGAGTTGTTGTGGTCAAGGAGTAGGGGGGCTACGTTGTTCAGTGTCTCTGCATTGTGCTGATTGGTTAGGGCCTGTGGGATCTCCTGATTTACTGAGGCCCCTGAGTTGCCCACATTATCTGGTTTGCCTACCCAAGACCAGCTGTGGTTCATGGATTGTTCCTCCATTCAGCTAGATAAATGGTTTTGAGATACTTGGACTTGGGGGCACCCTCTTGGTTCCCACTGATTGTTCAGATTGCTAAATGAACTTGGGGCACCCCATTCCTAACTGGAACCATTCTTGACTCTCTAAACCCATTTCATAATTTCATTCACTGTCACCTCTTCTGGAACATAGGGATCACGGCATCTCACAGGTCTGCTGTGACAACACAGACAGTTAACAGTCAATGGTGGTGCTGCCACCACTTTTCTTCTCTGAAAACTTACAGCAGATAAATGATTCCAGGTCACTGAGGAACGAATGGGTGTTGCTTGTGATACTTTTGTGTTTCTTATGAAAACCTGTCCCCTCAGTAGTACATGAAAGTATGTAGTGAATGTATGTGCTGTAAGAGGACACTTAACTGTCTCATCAACTTTCCTATTGGAGCCTCAATTTCTCAGGTACATAGGCTTGTCTATCCTTCGTATAGCACCTTTTCATCAAGATGAATACTTTCTTTGGTCTGAAAGTCATTAAGATAAACATGGAGATGCTTCTATATGATCTGGAGCTAATGCAAGAGGAAACTTTTGCAAACTGGAGGGTGCTTGAATTTCAAGTCAGTGTTAAGTGGCCATAGCAAAGTACTACCCATGACTTCAATTTGGCCTGTCAAAGATGGAATTAAAAGAAAATTTGAAGTTTCACAACATAGTTCTCTCTATTATGAGTGCTACTGTGCATTAAAATCATTTGTATGGGCTCATTGGGATGGGCAGAGATTCAATCACTGCTAATGGTTTAAGGAAATGGGGTGGTGAGAATTAGGGTCATCCATTCCAATTGGGGCAAGAAAGAGAACCAGGAAATGTGTTTTTCCGTCTTGACATCTTGCCAGCTGGAGCTAGAGGGAAATGTTTTTCTGAATTCATTGAGCAACCTACTCACAAATCATGGAGATAGCTACATTCAACAAGAATAGATAAAATTTTTCTGTGATCTAGTTAAAGATTGCACCACCAACTTACGCTTGTACAGAGCACACCTTACAGACCCTTGAAACTATGCCCAATCACTATATAGGCATCCACTTTAACAAGGGCCACTGTAACTGGTTTTATGCAAAGAGGCTATTTACATATTCTCAGTAACAGTTTGGAATATTATTAAAAAAATACACTCTAATGGATGCATCTACCAAATCCTGCATATTTAGCTATCAATACATAACTAAACAGTACTGATAGGTATAATATTTAGATGTGGTATCCTATTTTGAGTATCTATTGATGTTAAGTAGTTTTCAAAAGAATAAATAATCTAAACAGGTTACAAATTAAATTTATGATTTTCAAGCAATCACATGGTCTATGATGGTTCTTATGATAACTTTGGATCAAAGACAGGATGTGTAATTGTCAGCATTTTATAGTTGAAGGGAAGTTAAATGGCTTGCCCAAGGTCACAAAGTCTCTAAGTAACAGAACTAGACTAAGAACCCTAACAGGAACCATTATTTATTATGGTGACAATGATATATTAATTAACATACTTCTTCAACTTTCTGTTCTTCTGTCCTGTATGCAGATATTTAGAACATGTGTGCCCATGAGCTTCTTGGCTAGAGAGTAGGGTGTCCCTGAGTATAGGTCCTTGATTTTCACAGGGGCTGATAAGGGCTGGTAACCTGACCCTCTTGGCCCATTTCCTAGCTTTGCATGGGGCCAGGATGAATGGGATGGTTAGAACTGGAGCTCTTTTACATTTCATGTTTTTCTGGTTTCTAAAAATGAAACAGGGCAAGAGCCCCCTGCAGAAGTGGTGTTTGTTACAGGCAGAGAGGTTCCTGCCAGTCCTCCCTAGGAGGTTGTGCCTTTAGGTACTTCTACACCCCTGCCTTGAATGTAATCACTCTGACAAGTGTGAGTGCTCTGTCACACTGGGTCAGTTCTGACAGATTAGAAAGCAAATGCAGTAGCCTTCATTTCATTAAAAAACTCCCCAAGCCCAGCTATTCTTGAAGTTGAGGGGTACCCATGTTGACTGCTATGCCACAGAAATCATCCCCAGCCCCAGAGGAGCCAAACTGGATGACTGGGAAAGGGTAGTGATGGTGAACACGGGCTGGCACAGCCTGGTATGCTGGTGGGCACAGATTAGGCAGGGCTCTGGTGGCTCATTTTCTGAAAGAAACCTCCTTCATTCTGGCTTGGTCTTTGTTTATGACTTGGTTCTGGAAAGGAAAATAAGAAACACACCCAAAATTCCAAGTCAGAGCTTCATTAAGTGGGAAGAACCCAGATTGTAGGAATGGGGAGGGTTTTAATTGAACAAGAGAATGTAGAGCCCTTATTTTTTTGTAGTTGGAATCCAGCCACATCACATACCTGCATAAATCCTGTGGCCTGTGCTTTTCACGGTGGTTTTTCAGGGCAAGGGTTGGAGTTTGGGATGCTCACAAATCAGAACTGTGCCAGGGGAAACCCAGAAGCATTTACAGCTCTACCCAGAGAATGCAAAAGAGTTATTCCCTCCAGTTCCACAACCTTCACCATCACCTAACAGTGGACTCCAAAGGTTCAGGGGAAGCTGTGACTTTGAAAGTTTATTTAAGTAATATTGTAAATTGATAACATTTTTAATTTTTAAAGTTCTATTTAAAAGACGGTAAGAACAAGCTTTTCCACATAAATTCTGAGACATCTGGAGGGAGAGAGAGAGAAGGAAGATGGGAGGTGGGGGGTGGGAAGCAGAGGCCTCCTTCTCTGTACAGAATAAAACAAGCCAAGAACGAAACAGCAGCCGTAAACGTGCCAGAGGAAGGCAGGCAGAGAGCCAAGAATCTCAGAGCAAAAGCTGAGCAGCAGGGAAGGCCCCTCTCCCAGCAGAATCACCAGCCCAGAAGAGTTGGATGGTGCCCACCAGTTGCCTAAGCAACCAAAGGGTGTTTGGGACTCCTGGGGTTCATTAGAACTCTGAGCTCCAAAGTGGGGGGAGGGCATTTCTAATTTTTTCCTAAGTGTGCGTTGAACCACTGGAAGATCTGAGGGGCCTGTGGTGGTTTGGGGCTTCAGAAGTTACTTTCCCTCCGGGGCCTGCTGAGTTCCCGGAAGGACTGTGTGATGGCAGCAGCTGTGTGTTTCTCCAGCTGTGATTGGCATGTAAAACCATACTTGGGATTGTATCTTAACCCTTTCAACATAGATGTGACTATAATTTTTAAATTGTCCCCTGTTGCTGGGAACTGTGTTCATCTCCCCAGATCTCTAAAGACAGTTTCCTGAGTCTCTCGTGCCCCCATCACTGACTTAGCTTTCCCTCCTCTCACCCAGCAGGAAAGGAACTGAGCATCAAGGTGCTTAAGCAATTTCATCTGATAAATGCTAAGGGGATCAGACTCTGAGGGGAGGAGACACACAAGCTGTGTGCCCTCAAGGTCAGGGGGACTCCTGGGTTCAGACTCCAGAACTTGGCACCATCTCTCTGTCCCGCCCTCTTCCCTTCTAAGACTAAATGCATCCCTCGGCCACTGTGCTTCATTTCCTGGCTCCCAGAAGTCTTTGGTGTGAGAACAGGCAGAGGAATCTCCCGGGGTGTATTTGAAAGGAAGGGAGTAAGCTTAAGGTTGGATAACTTCCACCAGCAGACTCTAAATCTGTGGTTCTTAAACCTACTCCACAATGGACTCATCTGGGAGCTGTTAAAATTTTGTGACGCCCAGGTTCAGAAAATGCATTTAACGAGCCTGGACAAAGGTGGTGGTGTTTTGTTTTGTCTTGGGACAATAGCATTTTGTTGAACAACTCCTAGGCGGTTCTAAGGTGCAGCCGGGGTTGGGGTTGGGAACCCTGGCGTGAAGGTGAGTAGCCTGGGCACTAGTAGGGCCCAGGCTCTGTATGCTGCTCACCTGCTGAACAGTCCCCATCTGCAGGGGAGGCCCTCTGTGTGAGCTGGAAGCCACTCGCTGTGGGTCCTCTCTTACTCTACCAGATACATCCCCTAACATATGCCAAACTTGAGGGAGGAGTCCTGTGTATAAAGAACGGTTACATTTCTAGTAAGGTTGTTTTTGGAAAGACAGCAGAGGAGAGATACAACTTTAGGGCCCCAGGGATGGGGATGGGGGGCTAAGGAGAGGGAGTGGTTGACAGCCTTTTTTCACATCTAAAATGAAACCAAGAGGAAGGATGGCACCTGATGAAGGGGGAAAGAAACAGAAATGAAATGCCTGCTTAAATAGGAATGAAAAATGGAAGCATTCAGGAAGATTTAAACCCCTCCTCTGCCACCACACCTTTTCTTTGAATATCTCAGAAGGTGGGTTTTCAACACAAACAAAATTGCAAGTGACCTTCTTTACAAAACTCTCCCATATCTCTGAACAGCTATAGCTCTGGCAGCTGCATTGGGACAGTTATTTCAGGGTCCCAGAGGAAAGATATTTTGGGGTTTAGTCCTTGCCAGAAATAAGAAGCAAGGGAAAAGAAGAAACATTACAGAATTTCCAAAAATATTTTGATAGCAATGCAAAACTTTGTAGAGGCTAAGAGAAAAATTAGAGTACACTTTTATTTTAAGGATGCCTAATGGACTGACTTTGTGTTTTGGCTTGTAGATTAATTATGCTTCCCATGTTGTCACATCTGTAGAAGGGTCTGAAGTGCCCAGACAAACATATGGAAGTGCTTGAGTGTAGTGGTGTGCACGTGTGTCTATGTGTACAATTATATATTTTTAGTTAGTATTATGATTTATATATCTGGAACAGATAAGTTTTAAAATAATACAGAACTTCTATTTGGGAAAATGAAGGAGATGACATCAGGTCTAAGTCTGGTAGGAAAGTGATTTTAATCAGTGATTTAAAGTTGGACTATACATGTCTAGAAAGCAAATATGGTCCTATGTGTGGCCATCAGGGCATCATTACCATGACTCATAGACCTTTTGTGTACCTGCTAGAAAATGAATGTGTTCCTTATAACGCTTGCAATTTTCCTTCTCCAATTTTTCTTCTCTATACTAACTCTGACTTCTCTTGCACTGCCCGCGAAAGTTTCTTCCTTCCACTATGTTGTCATCTTAGTGGCTAAAAGACTTTGTTCCTATTCAGGGGAATAGATCATTTTATGGGTTCTTAGTTTTAATGAGTTGACACTTCTAGTTGTCCTGCAATATTTTATTTGTTATGATGCCCTCATTTGCTCACTAACACCTACAGGCAAGTCTTGCACAGAGTGCAATTTTTAAGATATAAAATAAAATAATGTTAATTATGCCCTGGAGGTTGACAGATGTGGGTTTAAAAATTATTGCATTGTCAGGGCATCCCTCACTTATGCGTACCTCATAAATATCTGCCTCTGTAGTCGACTTGCCTGAGCCGTCTAATCTGTAGAATTGGTTTGGAATCAAGGTCACCAAAAGTAGAAAAGCTTTGCTTATCTTAGTCAAGAGGGTCTTAATACAGTTTGGGATCAAGTAAACATCTCCATGGTGCAAAATGAAAGCACTGGATCCAAAGGAAAAAGATTTTTCCAGCTGACAAAAGTGTAAGTACAGGCTGTGGGAGGGGCACCTAAAGCTGATTCTCTTATGCTCAGTACTCGGCCATGGAGTAAACAATAGCTAATCTACCCCATAAAATTTATACTAAAAAAACTCA
Source organism: Uropsilus gracilis (assembly GCA_004024945.1). Lineage (NCBI taxonomy): Eukaryota > Metazoa > Chordata > Mammalia > Eulipotyphla > Talpidae > Uropsilus > Uropsilus gracilis. Next base: position 51,507 of record PVHY01001143.1, read on the forward strand.
GCCCAGCAATTTTTTTAAAAAACTTTTTGTTGATAAGGGAAGGAAATTTTATGTTTTATTAAGAAAAAAGAGAAAGGACATTTTCATTTATATAATAATACCTGTAGGTTTTTGTCTTGTTCTTTGAATTTTAATACATTATATTGGTGACATGTAATAAACACCCCATTCCCAAAGCTGAGTTTCAAGTTCATATTGTTGAATTTAAGGTTGAGTTTTACTAGGAAAGTCTTCAAGTTAAATGTTAATTGGTAACGATAATTAAAATTTACAGTGTTTTACAGTTTATGAAAAGTGTCCACACACCTTCTCATTTAATTTTCACACTGTAGAGAGGTCTATAAGTTTTATTATCTCTAATGGGTAAAGAGACCAAAATAAGGATTTTACTCCAAATCATAAATGTGATACAAGACAGATGAAATCTTCTGATTTCAAACTCATGTTCTTAATAGCTAGTGGATTAATAGTTAAAGACTCTTAAAAATTAGTAATTATGCATAGTGGCTCTGATCATTGATTTCTTACTGACATTTCAAATGCGAGGTGTTAAGAGACTATGTTAAGAGACTATGTAAGCAAGCTCCAGCTTCCTATGGTTGCAGCTTTCTGTCCATGTTCATCGCCCCTGCTGATGGCAGTGGTTCTTTGTCCCAGTATTGAATGAGATCTTGAAAAATTCTCTTTTCTTTAAGTTTAGTATAGCCCAGCTGTGATAACATTGAACTCTTTCAAAATTGGCTCATCCTCATAAGCTGAGAAAATTGATAGAAACGTATAAATGGATTAGTTTATGGAATCTGGATTTTTAGTCTGTAATTTAACTATCTGTAGTTTGGCCTGTTGCCACAGCAGCTTTCAGAACACCCAACTCCAGGTCCTGTTGCTTTAATCCCATCTGCAGTGATCGACTGTGATACTAGGGATTTTAGGCCTGATAATATATTCAGCCTCCCCTAGTAGTATTCTCAAGGATGAGGATTCTCTGACTGTAAGTCCTGCTACACCGCTGCTCTGTAGCCACTCTTAGCTCTTGGGTCTGTTAGATCCTGAGGGTGCCATTTAAGATATTATGGGAAACTACTCAGCTAGGAGAAAGTTAGGAGCTAAACCCAGGCCTTCTATGTGACACTGACAAGTCACTTCACTTTTCTGGGTCCATAGTCTCCACATCTGAGAAGTTAGTGAGCCAAACCGGATGATTTTTCCTAACCTCTATTCTGGGAGTTTCAATCAATAATCACAAATTTTCAGTGACAAGAGCCTAGAGATTCAGGCTGAGGTTATGAGGATCTGGTGGGATCTGGGACCTTAGAAAAGCAGACACTGCTTCCCCTAAGACTTTAGGGGCTGAAAACAAACTCATTTGGGGCCCAAAGAAGCACATAACTGAGACAAAAAAAGATAATGAAGCCAAGAGTTAAGACCTAGAGAATATACAAAACCATCAGTAGAATTGAGATAATCCCAGATGAGATTCTTTTCTGCCTGGATGTAAACTTTCACAGGGCAGGGATTTTCATTCTGTTTAATGATGGATTTTTCATGTGGGTGCTCCACACATGGTGCTGAGTGAGGAATGAATACTTTAGGTTGATGATAAGCAAATTATTGCTAGTGAGCTTATCTAATTTATCTAACTGCTTTTACCCTAAAGCTACGCCTGGGGCCTGCGTGGTAGGATCAGTTCTGTTAGAATTGCCAGCTAAACTACCATGCCTTTGCCTTCTACTACCTGTTCTTTCCCTAGCCTGACCCATGTCTAACCTGATATTTATGGTTGCTCACCAGCAGTTAATAAACATCCCCCAAATAATTGTACTGTAACACAATTCTGTCTTTAAACAGAAAGGGTCAGCAAGATCATGCAATCCTTCAGGGATGCAGATTGTTGAGAAGTAAGGGTGCACTAATGTGTGGGTAGATAAGTAAGTAAATATTAAACTGAAAAGGAGAAGAAGAAGAGAAAGCAGCGGCTGCATGTCTTCATGCATATCTTTCTCTGAAACAGAGATGTGCTCAGATCAGTTTAAATCTACTCGTCTTTGCCTGTGTTCTCCTTTGGAAACCAGCTATTACATTAAAAGATCTCATTAACACCATTTTACACATTATAATGGCAGTTAGTGTTTTTTGAACACAAGAAAAGCCTGATACAAATATGGAACAAACCAAGAAGGATAATAGGGCTGGGGGAAGAACCTGGCAGTTCCTGTGAATCCTACATGGAGCCAATACCAGTGCTGTGGACTGTGATCCAGTCCTGCTCACCCAGTCCAGCTGTGTTTGCTGGACAGGTGTTTGCCTTCTTCAGACAGGTTTGGGTTGCTCTCGTTCGGTTTATCTCCTCTTCACAATTCAGTTCCTTAGTCTGATGATTTTGCTCTTCCGCTTGGTTCCTCATTAGAAATTGCTATTTGGGGCCCAGCACGGTGGCTCCTACTTGTAAGCTTCAGCCTATGAAGCGGCCGGGACCAGGAATCATGGTTCGAGTCCTGCTTGGGGCCCATAGCGAGACCTACTTCCAAAAAAATAGCTGGGCGTGGTGGTGTGCGCCTGTAATCCCAGCTACCTGGGAAGCTGAGGCTGGGGATTGCTTGAGTCTGTGGTACCCCGGGCAATGAGAGCCTGCGGTTCTATGGGCAAAAATAGCGAGACCTAGTCTCAAAAAAAAAAAAAAAAGAAATTGCTATTTGGTTTTGTTCTGTTTAGTTTTCTTTACCCTCTGTCCTATTGGGTGTCTTCATTCGCATGAAAGGTTATATCACAGGTATGCTGTGCTGTTGTGGCCGTGGGACACATTGGTCAGCCCTGTATGTTCCTCCTAAGTTGCCTGTGGGGTTACATAGTTCAGGTTATAGGTAATCCTTATCCAGTCAGTAGTGTACAGCCACATAGGCAGATAAGGCAAGTATATATGGATGATGGGTAAAGAAGTAAATCAGTTGCCTGTGACAATATAGACCATAAAGAATACATTTAAAATTCACAGTGTATAAAGAAATACGGCCGTGTTCTTTTAGTAGTGAGACTAAATAAGTTTGGAAGATGGGGTGGATCTATGATTTGTTCATTCCTTCATCCAGTGATAACTAAGTAAGTAACATGTTGGCAAGAAGAGGCAATAAAGGTTAGCATTTATAGATGAGACAGGCTATGTACACACATCTCTAAAACACAAGTGAAAAATGATAAATGTTGGCAGAGGTGCAGACATGAGTCTGGCAAGGGAGCAATGATTTTTGACTGTTGGGGAGGTAGAGGCATTTGAGCTGGGCTAAAACATAGGTGGGATCGCATATTTTTATAGAATCAGTGTTTTATCAGGTTTCTGATGTCTCTAGGTAAAAATGAATCACAAACTGTGAGGAAAAATAGTATTTTTCTAACTTTGGCCCATATCTACCATAGTGGCATTCTCAGAATGCTACAAACTCACCATGCCTCAATTTCTTTTTTTACACTTGCCATTTCTTTTGAGGATCACATCCCTTCTCAGAATCTGAGAAACTTTTAGAATCTATTTACAGGAAAACAGACATACACGCTCAGTCAGTTGCATGCAATTTTCAGCAGGAGATTGTGGATCCCTGTAGCCTGTTTTTGGGCTCCAGGAGGTCAAAGACCCTGGGCTAAGAATTCCTGTTGCAGGCAGTACCTAGAGTACGGGAAACATGGGTGTTCATAGCTACCTACCAGGGCCCTGTGACCAGTGTTGGGGACTCTCCTAGAAGCCACATTGCTCTCTCTGGAGTCGTCACTGTCCCTAGTGCAAGCTGATCTCCATAACTCCAAGGGCCAATTTTGGAGCCAAAGCAGGGTTCTTTGCTAGTGGGCGCCCATGTGTACACACACACGCAATCAGAATGAGAACTACATTTGAAGCCGGGCACGGTGGTTCATGCCTGTAAGCTTCAGTCTATGAAGTGGCTGGGGCTAGGGATTGTGGTTAGTCACGCTCGGGGCAACATAGCGAGACCTAGTCCCAAAAAATAGCTGGGCGTGGTGGTGTGCGCCTGTAACCCCAGCTACCTGGGAAGCTGAGGCTGGGGATTGATTGAGTCCATGTTACCCTGGGCAATGTGAGCCTGCAGTTCCATGGGCATAGTGAGACCTAGTCTCAAAAAAAAAAAAAAAAGAATGAGGACTACATTTGTACTTAATTCCTAATTTTTAAAGTCTCCCTGGTGATCCTAATACCTGTGATGTGTCCCCTTACACCCACTGCCTTAGGATGTTATTTTCTATGAGTTTCATCAATCCCTTCTGCTGAACTGCTCTTGGCAAGCCTGTCAGACATGTCCAGACGAATCTGAATGCTGGCTCTGAGCCCAGCTTGGGCTCAGGCTGGGACATCCCTCCCCTCCCATTCATGCTGAATTAGTATTGAAGTTGGATAGCAAAGTAAGGTCACCAATAAGGAACCTCTAGAAAGCAGGCCATTTACAAGTGTTAAAGGAAATATTTATGTAGCATAGCTTCATTAAGCAGGAATTGGGCTGCAGCCTTTTAGAGTTGGGGATGTGATTTGGGGTTGTTGTGTAAATGTTGAGTTGTTCTGATCAGCAGCTTTAGAATTAGACCAACTTCTGGAGTGGTAAGTCGATTGGGTGAAAAACAATCTCCCTTTTCCCAATTTTCATGCCATTGAACATCAGTGGGGCATTTCCCTCAGGACTGAGGCTGGGGGCCCAGAGGACAGAGTAAGAGCCAGTTCACTCCCCTCTGGTTCATGCTCCCACTTTCATCAAGGCCATATGGTGCTTTTGCTACATCAAGACCCTCTTCTAAATAGGAAAGGGCAGGTCAGGCAGAAAGATAGGTCCCTATTTTACTGCCAAAGGCAATCTGCACCTCTGAAGACCCAAGGACAGACATCCAGTTAATAGACCTCCTTACTTCTCATTCCTAAGTTTACACACAAATGGTCTATCTGGGCATTGGGTCAGATAGTCAGAAAGGAACCATTCATGGTGAGTTCGTGGCAGGGAGGTATTCCATGGAATATGAGGAAGAGGCCTTCTTCCTTGTTCAGGGGGAGCCAGGGCCCTAGGCTTGAGGGCAGGGGTACTCACACAGTGGCCTGGGGATCCCAATTCCACACAGTACTTAGTTCTTAAGAGATGATTCTCTCTCTCTCTCTCTCTTCTCTCTCTCTCTCTCTCCCCCCCCCCTTCCTTCCTAGGTCCAGCAGTTTTGCTCAGGGAACTGCAGGCTCCCCTTGCTGGGGTACCACAGATTCAAAAGATCTCCAGCCTCAGCTTCCCAGGTAGCTGGGATTACAGGTGTGTGCCACTACACCCAGCTATTTTTTGAGACTAGGTCTCACTATGTTGCCCATACACTGTTCTGTAACTACACTTAAAGGCACGTGCCACCGTGCCCGGCCTAAGACAGATTATTTTAAAGTTTGGGAGTCAAATTGTCTTAAATTGAATTTTTATTATTTTTTAAAAACAGAGTATTTCTACCTCTGGGATTTATTTTCTTGGAGTGGATGGCAACCTGAATTTGGCAGCTTTCAGGGCAGTACACTTTTTTTCATTTGCTTTTCTTTCTTCTTTTCTTTTCTTTCTTATTTTTTTTTTTTGAGACTAGGTCTCACTATTTTTGCCCGTGGAACCGCAGGCTCACATTGCCCAGGGTACCACAGACTCAAGCAATCCCCAGCCTCAGCTTCCCAGGTAGCTGGGATTATAGGTGCATGCCACCTCACCCAGCTATTTTTTGGGACTAAGTCTTGCTATGTTGCCCCAAGCGGGACTTGAACCGCGATCCCTAGCCCCAGCTGCTTCATAGTCTGACTGAAGCTTACAGGCATGCACCACCTTGCCTGGCTCTGCTTTTATTTCTTATCTCTTTCCTAAAACTTGGGACTGTAAGGACTCAGAATTTGGTCTCAATAGGAAGGGGATCATAAATTGACATGTCCTGAAATTGCTGTGTGACAGGCTCCCTAGATGCATAAGAGCTGCCCTGAATAGCAACAACCAGGATTCAGGATTGAGCTCACTATTAAAATAAAGCCAGTCTTGGGGTTTTCCATTTTTGGTGCTAATCCCAGGACAGTACCAGGAAAACTGGGAAGTCTGTGCAAAAATATTAGGGGAAGCTGCTTTAGAGGTATATGGGTACTCTGATTATCTTTGTAACTTTAATTGTAAGTCTAAAGGATTTCGAAATAAAAATGTCTTACAAATACCAAAATAATTTAAAAACAAAACATAAAGTAAATTAGAGATAGTCAACTAAATAATGCTTTGATAGGCTAAAGAATATTAAGTATCCATCATCTATTCAATACATTTATTAAAATTTTACAACGGGCTAAATTTGCTGTTGCTTCCTGGATGAAATAGGCACATCCACAGAAAAGCCATTTCTTTCTATATTAATATTTTCAGAGACATGTGATTGTGGGGGACACTGTAGGTTTGTTTGACTTTTATACACACCCAGTTTTATTAAGTAAGCTTTTAAAAGTGTATGTCTTCCTTCCACTCCATTGTTTTAACCTTGAATTTTTACCTAGTTTCAAAATATTTGCTTCTGAGACTTTATTCCTGTGGTCTTATATCCTCTTCAGAAAAGTTTCTATGATGAAATCTTGTCAGATCCTTCTAGTTACAGGTCTCTATGCTATTCTCATAGAATTTTTCACTTTCAGCATTCTACCAGACTTTTAAAAATACTCTATTTACTTTTTGCTACAATTAAAAAAAAAAGAAGCGTATAATTTACATAGCTCTTTTTATGTGTATTTCTATGAATTTTTTACTATCTTATTAAATTTTGATATTATAAATTTTCTTCTTGATTCTTAGTACATGACTCATCAATGAAGATGAAAGTAACTTTACTTATATTGATATATGTCTATGTCAGTTATAAAAACAAAACCATTTAAAAAGTATTATTGTTCATTCCCTGTCTCTTTTTTTTCCTGAGCACAAGGTTCAGAATTAATGTTTCACTTCTTTGGAGGGCAAAACAGCGGCAAATTTTGTAAGAAATCAACCATTGAAAAAAATCAGAAAGTTATGATTTAAAGAGTCTGCAAGGATTCACATCTTACCTGACTCAGTGATATGAAATACTTCTGGGTCTAATGATAAATATCAACTGAAGGAAACCAGGAACCAATTACTGGGAATAAAAATATCATGAAGGAATACTATATGAACAACTAATCTAGAAGCTAGAGAAGAATGGCAGAGGGATGAACTACTTAAGTAGATTAAACATTGACTTTGGTATCAAAATGTGGAAGAGTTAGGGATGGATGGATTACCAAGTCCCCAGGATCAATATTAGGAGCAATTTTATTCACTCTATATGTCATTGACTTAGAAGAAGGAACATGCAGTAAGCTTGTCATACAAAACCAGAGGGAGGGACAGTCAATACCAAGAGGGATTGAAATGACTATGGTAGACTAGGAACATAAGCAGATAAGTGGCTTATTCAACTCACTGTGAAGGAAATATGAAGTAGAAAGATTTTCTTACAATAATATGAAACCAGAATATTCAAGGAGAAAAAAGTAAAAACTTATTAGATGAGTGAGTAAGTATGGTATGAATAAAATAATTTAAGGATTATGACAAAGACAGGAATATTATCTACAGAATTTAAATATTCATTTGAATATTAATATTTAAATAAAAATATTAAGTATATTTTTGATATACTAGACCAAAAAAAAAAAAAACTCACCTAAGTATATATGGCTGGAGCAAAAACAAATACACTGGCCGTCGAGGATGATAGAACTCTAACATGGGCTGTCTAGCATATACCTGACAAGGGGCTACTATCCAAGTCTATAAAGTGTAAAACTTAACAATAAGGAAACAAATAACCCAATCAAAAAATGGGTAGAAGAGCTAAATAGGCACTTACCCAAAGAGGACACATAGATAGCTTACAGTCATATGAAAAAATGTTCATCATCACTTATCATCAGGGAACTGCAGTCAAAACACAATGAGATACCACCCTTGTGAATGACACAATAAAAAAAAAAAGTCAAAAAACAAGTGCTAGTGAAGATATGGAGAAAAAGGAACCCTTCTATACTCTTGATGGAAAAATTGACTGGTCCAGACTCTCTGGAAAACAGAAAGGAGGGGATATCAAAATATTAAAAATAGACCTGCCATATGATCTAGTAATCTCACTTCTAGGTATCTATTAAAGAGTTAAAAAAACAACAACAACCACTAATTCCAAAGGATACATGTACTATATTTAATGCAGCACAATGTATGATAGCCAAATTATGGAAACAACGTAAGTGCCTAAGGACAGATGAGTAGAATAAGAAGCTGTAGTACATGTACACAATTGGAATTCCACTCAGTTATAAAAAAAATAAAATCTTGCCATTTGTGACAACATAGGTGGAATTGGAATGGATTATGTTAAGTGAAATAAATTAGATGTAGAAAGACAAGGCCCATGGCTTTAATCCCAGCCTAGGATGGGAGGCTCAGTAAGACTGGGAATCGCTCGAGTTCGTGGATTCAAGACCTGCCCAGGGCAACAAAGTGAGACCTAGTCTCAAAAAATAGCTGGGCGTGGTGGTATATGCCTGTAATCCCAGCTACCTGGGAGACTGAGGTTGGGGTTCGCTTGAGACCAGGTTGCCCAGGGCAACGGGAGTCTGTGGTTCCATGGGCAAAAATAGCGAGACCTGGTCTCAAGGAAAAAAAAAAAAAAAAAAGAATTCCAAAATTTTAATTCTAACAGAATTCCAGATTTGTGGCTATTGAAATCAATGAATCACTCACTAGATGTCTGAATATCTTCTATTTGCTCAACACTTTTGAGATGCTTCTTGAGCTTTTATTTTATTTATTTTTTTTGAGACTAGGTGTCGCTATTTTTGCCCGTGGAACCGCAGGCTCTCGTTGCCCAGGGTACCATAGACTCAAGCAATCTCCAGCCTCAGCTTCCCAGGTAGCTGGGATTACAGGCGCGCGCCACCACGCCCAGCTATTTTTTTTTTGGGAACCAGGTCTCACTAAGGGCCCCAGGCGGGACTCGAACTGCGATCCCTAGCACCGGCCACTTGATACGCTGAAGCTTACAGGCACGAGCCACCGTGCCCAGCCCTTCTTGAGCTTTTATTAAGCAAAATGTTTCTTTGGAAAAAAAACAAAAATCTAATATATATTATTTGAAATTCAAATAAGTTAATGTCATAGTTAAAAAAAAAAAGTACCAGTGGGATAAACAAGGAGCTCTTTTGTTTTCACACTCCAGTTTACTCCTTCCTTGAGAATTGATGCTCACAAACCTCAGAAGGGTGAGACCTCATGTTTGTGCATAAAGTGCTTATGACTTAAACAGTGGTGACAACACTGTACTGGATGAATGGAGTATGAAGGGTACAGACTCTAAGAGCAAAGGGATGTTAAAGGCAAGGAAATCATTAATAACCAGAAGCAGTGGCTTTATGGAAAGAAGTTAAGACTTGATCTGGTTTCAATGTCAGCCTACTGCATGAGCACAGGGCAGGGAAGGACCAGCCCAGGTAGCAGAGACTGGGAAACGCTCATGGGTCATTGTGATTACATCTGTGGCAGTGAGAAATTGCCAGAGCAACCTTTAGGTGACGGGAATCACTGATGTTTTTTGTGTGTGTTTGTATGCGGTTTTTTTGTTTTTGTTTTTTTTTTTTTTTTGAGACGCGGTCTCCCGGTTTTTGCCCGTGGAACCACAGGCTCATGTTGCCCGGGGTACTACAGACTCAAGCAAGGCCCAGCCTCAGCTTTCCAGGTAGCTGGGATTACGGTGCGCGCCACCACGCCCAACAAATTTTTTGGAACTAGGTCTCGCTATGTTGCCCCGGGTAGGACTTGAACCGCAATCTCTGGTTCCCGCTGTGGCTTCCTTGGCTGCTGCTTACAGGGATGCACCACTGTGCCCGACCACTGATGTTTTTTGAACAAGGTAAAGGGAGATTACTTTGGCGGCAGATGCAGGACAGAAAGGAGCAAGAGAGTCTGGAGCACAGTCAAAAGCTGTAGAATTCCAGTTAGGAGAAAGCACAATTTGATATCTTTTAGAAGATGCTGACTGGTGATTTCTTAGTGATTTCTGAAACTGGAGGCAACTCTTTTGTCAATGCATCTAGGGTACTTTAAACTTTGTTATTTCTCTTCCATATATCTGAATTTGGCATGTTTCTGTTTCATCTCTTAACTGAACTATTTGTTTCTTGAGGATCAGGCAGTGTCTTGAGGAATGGAGTTCAAAACATCTTGTGGTTTCAATGAACCGGTGTCTGAGAGACATTCTGTGAGAAAACTTGTCAGTGCCTCGTAACAGGTTGCCCATGGGAGAGAAAAGGGAGAGAGATGTCAAAGGTAATTTCAAGCACAGGCATCTGAGAAAACGATGATGATTCTGTTGTCAGAGATTGTCAGGAGGGAACAGGGAGCTGATTCTGTTGACGAAGCTATGGGTTTAGCTTTGAACAGTCTCAGTTTGAGATGAAAGTGAGACATTCAAGAGGGATTTGCAAGGCTAGACGATATGGAACTCCTGGAATGCAGCTGACAGTGACAACTAAAGATAAGATTTGGGATTGAATTTAGGGACAGGGCTGCAGTTGCAGAAATGGTTGAGCTTGTAAAGAAAATGAGTTGAGGGTATGAGCTTTTAGAGAAAAGCAGCAGTGTTTATATTGAGTGACCAGACCTGAGTCAATAGATTCTTGAAAAGTTCAACTTTTAGTGAAACAAAGTATAGTGAAACTAGATCTTCAAATGGTATCTTTAACATTGGTCAAGATTCACTTTTTTTCATTAAGGTTATAATGAAATGCTGTTGAGTGAAAGGATATTAAGCTAAACGACATTATTTGAGGAACTACTGAGCTTAGAACAGTGCCCTTTTGGTCATGAAATGCATGTGTTTTTTCCCCACACTGACCAATTCCCCAACACCAACAGGGTGTCCTATAACTCAATTCAGCCACAACACTATTTACCTAGATCTAGTCTCAGATCTCACAGTTTAAGGGTTCAATTCCATAAGACTATCCCCAGTTCAGACACTAGACACAATTCTCAGGTTGTACCAATACTTCTGACAGGCAAGGTTCACACTACCTCCTCCTTGTATTTGACAATTTGCTAGAATGGCTGTCAGAACACAGAAAAACATGTTTACTGGTTTCATCCTGAAGGGTAAGGATGAACAGCCAGCTGAAGAGTTACACAGGGTGAGATATGGGCAAGGGATGTGGTGCTTCCATGCCCTCTCCAGGCATGCCACCTTGTTAGCAACTTTAGGTCTTTAACAACCTAGAAGCTCTCTGCACTTTGTATTTTAGGGATTTTTATGGGAGCTTTGTCATATAGGCATGCCTATTATTAACTTACAGTTCCTCAGTGGAGGGTGGTGAGGTTGGAAGTTCTGAGCTTTTAATCATGGCTTGGTCTTTTTAATGATCAGGTTGCTCCTAGGAGCCCCCCATGAGTCACCTCACTAGAGCAAATGATGCTCCTATCATTCCGGAAATTCCAAAGGATTTAGGACCTGTCTGCCAAGATCCAGGGTCAAATTCCAAGTATTGGGATGAAAGATGTTCCTAGTGTTCTTATCACTTAGGAAATTACAAGGATTCTAGAACTGTACTAGGAAAAGGAAAGGGAGTAGACACCGTCCCCCCCCCCATGTTTCTATTATTTCATAGGCTCCCAAATACATGTCCTACCCTTGCTCCTTTTATTTTTTTAGCTCTAGATTTAATTATCAGATGATATTTTGTGGGTATACTGCTAGTAACCCCCAACTTAAAACATCTGAAACCAAAATCACAATTATCCATCCCATACTCACTCCCATTTTCCATGTTCCTTATACCAGCTCATCTTTCCAGTTATTGAAGTTAGAAACTTAGTCATATGTGAATCATTCTCTCCCTCCTCTCCACCCTTTCAGTCAATCAGTTGCCTGGGCATGCTTATTCTATTACCTCTGCCAAGTATTCATTTATTAATTCATTCTTTTTCTTGTTTGTTTAATGACTGTGAAGTATTTCAGGCAAACAGATTAGTAATAGCAAATAATATAATAATATACTCAGCTTAGCTTAAGTCAAACTTGCAAATATAAACAAAGCCCCCTGGGAAACTCATTTAAATCCGGCTCTCCTCTCCATACCAAGGATAATCACCATTGTAAAATTAGCATTTATCATTCCCATTCAAGATTTTACAGCTTTACTCCATGTGTAACCACATATAGTATAGAATATTAGGATGTTTTTTAACTTTCTGATACTATCTATCCTATAACTAGCTTTATTTGCCCAATATTATTTTTGAGGTTTATTCATAATGAATCATCTCCTTTCACTTCTTTTAAATGTTACTTTATGAGCATGCCATTGTGGGTTACACTATATACAGTATGCATCTACATTTACTTGCATACATAATACATTTCACATATATCTATGTGTATGTTCAGTTGCATTTATTTTTTACTCTAGCTCTTGGGTTGAAATGGGGTGATGACATAATAGAGCATTTCATCCATTTTAGTGGTAATTAGAAAAACTATTCTACCAAGATAGGTAAAAACTGCTTTCAATATTTTCTAGTTCTAGTCAACCTTTTCCATATCACCACATTCCTTATTTTTTTCCCGTCTTCTTACCTACTACAATGAGGCTTTTAAGATGGTTGGCTCTTTTAGAATTAATTGGTAGATATGTCTGGTTTTAAGGACTAAAGGAAAGGATAAAATTCCTTTTATAAGATAGAGAATGAATTATGGAATAAAAATATACTTCACACTGAAGGTTGTTGCTTATTGTTGAAGGACACTGTACTTTTGTAGCACCAAGTTATTTACTCAGTACTATTATTTGTTAAGTAAGGCTACCTCCTAAGTTTGTTAATTTACAATCAACAGACCAACTAGCAGTCTATATTCTTTCAGGACAGATTATTAACAAGGTAGAACTATGCAAACCACCTGATCTCAGAAAATTGCACTGACTCAGAAATCTAATGTCAGTGGACTAAGTTTCCTGGACTGACATGAAAATGACTTTACTAGTGTTATGGATAATTAGAATGTCAACAGACTGGATAGAGAATAGGATTTCTTGAATTATAAAAATATTCCTTGAATTATGTGCCATGGTATATAGTTTGTGTAGAGTTTTAATGAAAATTAACTCATATGAGGAAGGTGATTTTGAAAGAGGTGAATTACTAAAAGATTGGAAAAAATTTTATCATACAGTATTTACTGGTTCATTGCAGTTGTTAAGTCATCACTTTCCCCATGTGATGACTGTCTTGATAATCTAATTTCTGCCTAATATTAAGCATTCACAACATGTTAGGTATTGGTTAAAGCATTCAAGATATGACTCCTAACAGATGCTAAGATGACTTACTTTGAAAAATGATGTTCTTTATAAATATGTATCCATTTTATCTACTTTATTGTGTTTTCTTTACCCTTTCTTTTCTTCACATAATGAGTGGGTGAATTTCTTAAACTGATCACTTACAACAACTTGATATATTGTTGATGGGTCAGACTCACACAAATGGATTTGAATCCTGATTGCCACTTACTTGAAAATGACACTGAGCAAATGTCATTATCTTACTGAGTCCCGTTTCCTCATCTATAAAATGAGAAACCTATTATACCTATCTCCTAGGGCTGTGAGGATTAAGGTTAAACATGTGGCACATAAAGAAAAAACAAGACAAGGTATGATTTTCTTTCTTTTTTTTTGAGACTAGGTCTCGCTAATTTTGCCCATGGAACTGCAGGCTCACGTTGCCCAGGGTACCACGGACTCAAGCAATCCCCAGCCTCAGCTTCCCAGGTAGCTGGGATTACAGGTGCGTGCCACCATGCCCCGCTATATTTTTTTGGAACTAGGTCTCACTACATGCCCCCGGCAGGACTCGAACTGCAATCCATAGGCTGAAGCTTACAGGCACGAGCCTCCGTGCCCGGCCAAGGTATGATTTTCAAAGTATTATTTTTTAGAAAGTAGGGAAGAGGAGGCACTGAAAGGACACAATCGTGTGAACTGGTGGTCCAAAGCAAAAATACCCTTGGCCACTGTGTCCCAGAAAACTACAGTCTGCATGGAACAAAAGGACATTGCTCCAGGAAAGAAGAGGAAGAACCTAAGGGACTAAAAATTGAACAATAACTGGTAGTGAAAGAAGAGATGGGAGACCAGGGGTGTGGGGGTGGGGGAGGAACACCCAAAGGCAAGGGGGAAAAAATGTAAAAAAAACCCCAACTTATTCAATAAAAAAAAAAAAAAAAATATATATATATATATATATATATATATATATATATATAAAAGCTGTGCATGGTGGTACGTGCCTGTAAGCAACCGCTTATGGAGTCACGGCTGATCCTGGGGATAGCGGTTCCTGCCCGGGGCAACACAGGGAGACTTAGTCCCAAAAAAATAGCTGAATGTGGTGGTGCACGCCTGTAATCCCAGCTACCAGGGAAGCTGAGGCTGGGAATTGTTTGAGTCCATGGTACCAGGGCAATGTGAGCCTGCGGTTCCACGGGCAAAAATAGCGAGACCTAGTCTCAAAAAAAAAAAAATTATATATATATATATATATATATATGAAAGTAGGGAAGATATGAATATGAGGGGGGTAAATATCCTTAGTGTCAAGTAGCATGCTTCTGAAATACGCTAAGTAGAACAAATAAGAAGAGTCTTGAAATCTCCTGTGAGCAGGTTAAGAGACCAAGGGACAGGTAGGAGGAGGATCACAATCACAGCAACAAAGGTTAAAGAGACACAGGTGGAACTACGGAAAATTTTCACCTTTTTAATGAAGAATGTTTGAATATTGGCAATTTCATACAGCCCACTTAATAGATGCTCAAGAGAGAAGAAAAGCGAAGGGGCAGTGAAGTAAAGGATAGAGCTCTTCAGGTCTGTGGCTCATTTAACCAGGGCTGTATTTTCAGTATGTTGCTGGTTCAGAATGGCTACCTGCAGATGGGAACTAGGCATTCTTCAGTGGTCTCTTTGTAGAGCAAAAAGGGGTTGGATATGGGTTAAAGTACCTGCCAATGAGTCTGTAGAAATCCTTTGGGCACCTAACACTCACCATAAAGTTTCCAAAGGATTTAAAGTGATAGAAACATAAAATTTTATAGAGAGGAGATTGAGGATAAAGGAAAATAAAATGACAACCAGATCTCCTACTGTGATGTAAACAGTGGTCAGTACAGAGCTTCCTCAAATCATTTTTGGAAAGAATAACATACAAATAATATCAAGCACGGTGTTCCTCTTCTTGTTAAGCAACGGCAATTCTGGATCCCTGTGTAATGGAGCAGTGGGTAATATTGAGAGGCTGTCTTCTGTTAATAGGTAACTTTCAATGTGTGAACCTATTCCTATATATCAAATACAATGTTGTAGATCAATATAACTTCAATTAAAAAAAGACAAAACTACCAAACAACAACAAAACATAAAAAGAAAGCACCTATAAACTGTATTTCAAGATTTGATTTCATTAGAATAGTGATGAAATGGTGTTTTTTCCAGAGACTATCTTCAGTCTTCTTAAATGTTTTGTGACAATGACTTATGTATGGGCCCTCTGAATCTGATGGCATAGTAATGATATTTTTGGTATATGTATCTTAGAAGTGTTGCATTATAAGCTGAGTGGGATCTCATTTTAGAAATAATAGACAGAGTTGTCTTGTAACTTGTCAAATGGCCTGTTTGAAATTTCAAAACAAGTTTGAAAATGATTTCTTCGTTCTATTTGTCAATTGCTATCAGTGAGGAAATGAATTCCTGTGGCTGAGTACTTTGCTCTTTATGTTGGTTGGACTGAGACTGTACAATGGCATTGTGATAATGTGCTTAGACCCATAAAACACTTCTCTATTGCTGGAAAAACACCCTAAAAATCTCTTCTATGTAGGGAACTACCTTTTATCCAACTTATCTACAACGTTAAGAGTAACAATACTTTGACTTCCTTGTTCCATCTTGTTCCAGCTTCCTCTTTTCAAAAATCAACTCACCCTACAATATAATTTTCCTTTAAAATTTAAGAGTGAAATAGAACTGATTATACGATTTACCTTTAAAAGTGATTCTTTCGAATATGATAACAAAATCCTGTTCTTGGATTCAAAGTTTTTTTTTTTGAGACTAGGTCTTGCTATTTTTGCCCATGGAACTGCAGTCTCACGTTGCCCGAGGTACCATGGACTCAAGCAATCCCCAGCCTCAGCTTCCCAGGTAGCTGGGATTACAGGCGCATGCCACCATGCCCAGCTATATTTTTGGGACTACCTCTCGCTGTGTTGCCCTGAGCGGGACTCCGAACCGCGATCCCTAGCCCCATCCGCTTCATAGGCTGAAGCTTACAGGCACGAGCCACCGTGCCTGGCAAAATTCTATCTTTTGTACAACTAAGTCACATGAGTTTATGAGCATGGGTCACAAATGCACAAGAGACTGAGATGCAAACTGTCTCACAAATGAAGAATTTTTAGCCCCCACAAAATCCAGTCAAGTGTGTGCTCTTTACAACTCCATCTTCCAGCATAAATTTATCACACTTTAATCATAATAATGGAAACAATGATTCTTGTTTGAAGCAGATTTCTAATAAAAAAGGTAAGTACCATGGTCAGTTTCCACCTCTTTGAATCTAACCTTTCTTGGCAATTAGGTCTAAAGGTAATAGGCAGAGATGTCTCCTAGTTGGCATAAACATATAAAACGCAAGCATTTTTTTACTCCCAGGATGACAGCAGATATCAAGGATGCCAGAGAGCAGGTTAACCTAATCCAGTAAGTGAAAGGAGACTTTGAAGTAGAACTAAAAACGTTTTAATTGAAAAAAATACTTTGCTGATATCCACTATTTTAAGTGTTGTTTTTATTTTTTATTTATTTATTTTTTTTTTTTTTGGTTAAGACTTAAGCAAGGAATAATGTTTGTGCTGTTGAATCGACTGGCTTAAAAAAAAAAAAGATTCGGCCTCTTTGCCAAGTATTAAACGAACTATATTTTGCCTGTTCGGGTACCAATGGCCATAATGAGCTATCTTCCTACATGCAAGGTGAATCGCCATTTCCTCTGTTTCCAACACCTGCCTCCAACGTATGTCAAAGTGGGAGACGGACAAAAAAACCTGGGCCAAGGGGGATGGGAAGGAGATGGCTCAGGCTGTGAATCTAAGAGCTGAAATGTGTGAGAGAAAATCCTCCTCCAGCCTCGGAGGGGGTGTCTCCCCCAATACAGCTCCCTCCCCCCGGGCTCGTGGGGCGGGTCTGGTTCGCACAGTAGCAGTAGCGGCCGCAGCAGAAGCCCGGGGCTGAGCGGCGGTGGCCTCCAGGCAGCGCAGGGAAGCGGCGGCTCCAAGAGCTCGAGGCCCTGGGGAGATCCGGTGGAGGCTGCCGCCAGGATGGAGGAAATCCAGTGGACCCAGAGTCGCCGGGACAGATTTCCTCCCGGCTCAGCTTCCCTACAGCTTGGCAGGGCGAGCACCGAGCGCCCGCGAGGTGGAAGAGGCCTGCGCCTCGGGCCTGGCATCTGCAGCCGGCGAGCGAGGCGGGCACAGCGGGGTAACAAGCGAGCCGTCGCCGCTCTCGGGAACCTACGCCGCCGCGGCCGCTCATTGTCTCTGCTCTTCCACCCGGGGGGCAAACAGGAAGCGCGCTGCCGGGTTGAGCGACGGACGGCCGCCCAGGCCAATGAACACTGCCGACAGAGAACTTAGCGGCGAATGGTGGCGGAGAAGAGGGGCGGGACTTCCGGGCGGGCTGTCACCCTCTTCCCCCCTTTTGGGCTGGAGGCTCCACCTTTTGTGTTTCCCGCACAGTCAATCAAAATAGGAAAAAAAATCCCCGGACCGCTCCGGCCGTGTCCGCCGCCGCTTCCCGCATCCTCTCCCGCCGCCGCCGCCTTCGCTCCTCACCATGTGTAAGGCGGCAGGGAGCCCCGCCTGAGGTGCCCTAAACACACTATGACCGGTACGTAAAGCCGAGAGAGCAACCCCTGCTGCTGCTGCCGCCGCCGACCACAGCCAGCCCGGGGCCGCCGCCGCCGCCGCTGCCGGCTCCCGGCCCCGTCTGTGCGACCGAGTGTCTGTGAGAGGCAGAAAGCCGCACTCCCCTCCGCCTCCCTTCCCTCCCCGCCAGCCATCGTCCACCCCTCAAGCCCCAGCAACGCCTCGTCCCCGCCAGGCCCCGGGGCGGGCAGCTCGGCCCGCCGGGAGCGCATCCCCCAGTGTGCGGGCGCGGGCGGCGGGCGGGCGTGTGTGAGTGACTGACGGTGCGAGAGGAGCGAGCGCGAGTGAGAGCGAGCGGCGCGAAGGGAAAGGGGAGGAGAGGAGAGGAGAGGGGGCAGGGGCAGCGCGGGGAGGAGGAGGAGGGAAAGAGGAGGAGGAGGAGGGTTACAGGCAGCGGCGGGCGGGGGCAGCAGCAGGAGGGGAGGAGGGAGCCGCCGCCGCCGCCGCCGCCGCCGCCGCCGGGGGGCGGGTGGGGGAGGGGAAGGGGACTCGGCCCGGGCTTTCCGAGTAATTTCGCCTCGGCCCGCGGGCCCCCTCCCTCTCCTCCACCCGCCTTCCTCCCCACCCCCACCCCCCCGCGCTGTGCCTGCAGCTCCCGAAAAGCCCGTGAAACAAGAGGAAATGGCTGCCTTGGACGTGGACAGCGGCGGCGGCGGCGGCAGCGGCGGCGGCGGCCACGGAGAGTATCTGCAGCAGCAGCAGCAACAGCAGCAGCAGCAGCAGCACGGAAACGGCGCGGTGGCGGCGGCGGCGGCCCAGGTGAGGAGCGGCTGAGCCCCGGCCCGGCTCCCCCCTCACGCCGCTTTCTCCTCCCCTCGGCTCTCCCCTCCCTCCGCGCCTCTCCTCCCCTCCCCCCGCCCCGGGAGCTGCCCGCCCGAGGCGCCAACGCTCCGACCCCGCCCGCGCTCCCCCGCCCGCCGCCTTTTTGTGTGCGAGTGTGTGTGTGAGTGTGTGAGCGTGTGCGCCTCCCGGGGGTGGGTTCCGGGCGGAAGGTGGAGGCCCGGCGCGCTGCCCGCCGCCCGCCTTCTCGCGGCCGGTGGAGCCGGTGTGCGTGCGAGCGGGACGCGAGCCGGAGTCGAGGAGGAGAAGGAGGAGGAGGAGGAGGAGGAGGAGGAGGAGAGCGCGGGCTGGCGCTCGCCCGGGCGCAGCCAGCGAGGACCGAGTCGCACTTCCTGTGCGAGTCGCGGCCCGGCCCTAACCGCCACCCCCTCCCCCTGTCTCCCTCTCTGAACCCGCCCATCGGGGGTAGGACACTCAGCCGTCACCGCTCGCTCTGCTGGCCGCTACCTGCAGCAAGATAGGGCCGCCATCGCCGGGCGACGACGAGGAGGAGTCGGCCGTAGCAGCCGGGGCCCCAGCCGCCGCCGCCGCCGCCGCTGCAGCCGGAGCGGTAAGTCTCGCGCGCGCGGCCCGCCCCCGCCCAGGCCCGGCGCCCGCCATCCCGGGCCTGCGGCGCGCCCGCCCGCCCGCCTGCTAGCCCGCCCAAAAGGCCTGCGAGGCCCCGCGCCTTTCCCGATTCGAACCGATCGCGCGACCTGGCCGCCCTTCTGTTCTCTTTCGCATGCCTGTGTGGCTCGGAAACCAGTCCAGGCTCTCTAAATTGTCACTGCGGCACCTCGATCCAAATTCACTACAAAATGAAGTCTGAGAGGGTGGGGGTAGAGGACTCCAAAATGGATGTTTGAGCAATTCATATCAGTGCGGAAAACTCCTTCGCTGAAACACTGCAAAATTTCAAGCTTAGCCTGTCGGCCATGGATAGTGCCGAGTACAGAGGCGATGTTTATAGTTTTTAATGTTTTTTGATCCGGAGCTCTTTTTTGGGGGGTAGATTTTAAGAGATCTTACTAGGTGTTTTTTAAAAAAGGAATGAAGTTTTACTCTTTGAATTACCCTTTTGTGTTCAGAAATAAAGACTTGAAGTGCTCTTTTAGTGGCCTTTCTAAATTGTCGGATTTTAGTTTTCTGTAGATTGCTACTTAAATTTGCGGTAAGTTTTTTTTAAGTGGATTAAGTGAAACATTTGATTAGCGACCGTTGAAATCAGCGAGGTTACTACTTTGGCTTTTGAAACGGAGTACGGATACCACTGTTAGGAACAAAAGTGCTTGTAAGAAATTGTATTTACATGCACGCTAATACATACCATACTTGTAGCTGAATTTGCTTGGCAAAACTTTATTTTTGTTTTATTTGATTCCTACTTTGATAGGATGTGGTGCTATCCTTTTTGTAGTGTCTTTAGTTTGTCTGGAGTAGGGGGAGGAGCTGAAAAAATGTTCTATGAGAGCATAATCAAAATTAAGAAACAGTTTCTAATAGGACTGAATTGTGAATTACATATTTGTATTTTTGTTGTTGTGTTTAACCATGTACATGTGTCACATTAAAATAATGGAAATACCAATCCACAATCCGTTGTGTTTGAAATTTTTCCTGAGGTGGATATGTGGGAGTTGATATTTTGGGTAGTTACTATGAACAAAAATGTTTGATATTTGGTATGGCCTGTAGGAAATTCTTAATATCTAGGCATTAAAAGTTATGCTATAATATTGTTAAACATTATATTCGTCATTTGAGTGCTTAACATTACCCTGGAGGGGATGTGAATAGTTTGTGTCTAAAAAGTTTGATTTTTGGTTTCGTGTACATTTTGTAAACAGATAAACATGTAAGAACTTACAATTATGTGAGTGGCATTGTTATTTGTTAAAGATCTTTGGATTGATAAACTTCTTTTATGAACTGTATTCATGGTGCCAAAACAAATTCACTGTTAATCTTGGGAGGGGAAAAAAAAAAACACTAACTAAAATTGCAAGGTAGATTGCTTCTACTTTTCACTGTTTTCATTATTTAGAACAGAAAATTTGCAATTCTATTTACCAGGTTTGGGTATTAGCTCACTTGAGGAAGTTATGGGCGAGAAATATGTGTGTGTGTGTGTGTGTGTGTGTGTGTATGATTTTTTTTTTCATATCGTTGTATGTGTGAGTCTTAGCCCAGGCAATATATTACTCTCTCCATCCTTGTTTTACTGTGGTCATATATTTGTAGGAAAGTTGTTTCCATGCCTCTTCAGCTCCTCTGAACTGCTAAATATCTGCTGTAACATATTTCCTGCCAGATAAACATGAACTGGAATCAGGAGTATTTTTTGGTGTGGTTTTTGTACCTCTATATATTTTCATTGAATAAAATCGGTAAGGCTGGCTTAAATTTAAATGTTTGTCTTGCAAAGTGAAAAAATTATTTTTGCAGTTCATAAATAAATTTCCATCATGTACAGCTTAGAAAATGAGATTCAGACATGTACATCTCAGAAAGAGAATGTAAGTGATACCATGGATTATATTTTTCCCCCCACTAAAAATGTGCTTTACCATATTTTAATTTCTTAAATTGATGGGAATAAGAGGTCTATAGAGAGCTTGAGTGTAGCTTTTCTTTATATTTTAAATAATTCTGTTGCCTTAGTAAGGTAGAACTGACAGTTAACCTATACCCTTCACCCAGCTTCCCCTAACGTTTATACAACCATGGTACATTGTAAGAACTAGGCCATTAACAGTATTAACTGAACTATAGTCTTTATCCTAATTCTACCAGTTTTTCCATTAATGACCATTTTCTGTTCCAGGGTCCAATTAAGGATACCATATAATCATTGAGCTTAAAATCATTTGGAAATATACACATACAAGTCAACTTTATGCCAGTTTAATTTATATTTTAAGATTAAAAGGGTATTGGAAAGCCAGTTGGCTGCACTGGAGATTTGCTTTACCTGCTTTGAATTTAGAATTTATTACCATATACAGGGACATCCTGGATTCTGGCCAGGTGTGTTTGATTACATTCAGCTCAGTGCTGAATAGGTTAGTCTCAAAACAGTGTCACCTGTAATGTCCCACAAATATGGACTTCCAAAGTTGATGTTTTGGTAGAGCTTTTTGTACTTTGTCATTAAAAGTTACGCTATTAATTGTAGTAATCTAGAAACAAACAAAAAAGACCTTTATGCAGATGTATTGTACAGTTTGCATTTATGGATTTGCTTATTTTATTTATACTTGAATAAACTTTAAGTAAATGCTATGGAAGACACGGCGTGTTTGTTCATTAATTTAGTATATAAATGTTGATGAGCTAAGAAAAGGACTGATAGCTTATTTTAAAAAATTTTTGCTGTTACTTACAAAATAGGACCTATACTGTCATTGTGTTGAATCCATTGAGTAATTGCTTTTATTTGAAATCTGAGTTTTATTAGTGTTCTCGAAGATTAAAAAACTCGAGTACTTCCTTGAGAATGGTTCTTCAGTTTTCACCGTAGCTTCACACTTCTTGTTTCCAGTTATATTCCTTCCTTGCTAGTTTCTGGGTCTCATAAAATCTTTTGTGGTAACTGAGAAGTTAGTAATCCCTTCCAAATGGTATGTAATAAGTGGTATGTGAAGTTTTTCCTTACTACAGTATTCTGAGAACATTCCTCCCAATTTCTCTGTGTGCTTGTAGGGGAGAATGCCCTTGTAATTAATTGCTATAGCAATTAATTGCTATTGCTGTAGTGTCATAGTAACAGTTTGGTCTACTCTATCTAGGTTGTCTTTTTTTTTTTTTTTAAAGCACGTGATTTTTTTGTTTATATATACAGGGATACTTAGAGTATCTTCAGTTACAACTTTTCACAATAATGCCAGCTTCCATGGTAGGTGTTTTGCTTTTTCAGTTGTCAAGTAATAGTTATTAGAGTGACTGAGAAAAATACTGTTGGATTTTTCTTCTAGTATATAGACTTACAGAGAGAGTTATCTTGTACCTGAACCAAACAAATGCTAGTTCTTGTGTATTAACGTGTTTTTATGACTCTTTTTCCATTGTTTTTGTGATATTTCCCATATTGTTACATTTTATAATTTTTTAGGTTCCAGGTGATTTTTTTAGTTTATCCCTTTTACATTTGGTATTTAGTATACTTTTTCTCTTGCTGGTATGCTGCTAATGAAAGTTCTTAAAAATGAATGGGGCTTAGTAGGTGTTGAAACCTTGAAATATTTGAGGGCTTATTCATTGTGGAGTAAAGGAAATAAATGTGTTTAAAAGTGTTGTAGGATTTTTCAGGGCTAATATTGCCTCAAGGTCAGTTTCGTTGATCCATTCCACCATTTTCTTTGTAATAACTTAAAAATAGCTTTAGTTATTCAATAAATAAATATATATATATAAATCTTTGGACTGGTAATAGTGCTAGACATCTAGTGGATGCTTACTAAGTCTGTTCACATAATCTCAGTAATCATGAGTGATGTTCAGATTGTATACTTTGTAGTTATAAAATTTAACATTTTCTTTTGATTTTCCAGACCCTGCTAGATAAAATTTTCTTTTTTAGTATAAGAAACTTGAGTCATAGTCAGAACCACTTAGTTTCACTCAGTTTTGAGTTCTAGTGTCGTGCAATATATGCCTCTCAAGCATAGTCTTAGCGTTCATCTTGAAAGTCATTGTCTGATTTAGTATTTTTCCCGTTTTGTTAATAGTAAAATTTTAACAAAATTTGTTATTAAAATCCTTTTTTTGCTCTTCTTTTTTGCTTGACTTATCTGTTGTACTTCATAATTATGCGTGCTTTTAATCTTAGGTTCTTTAAAAAAGTTCACATACATCATTTTGTCCTAGATTTGGGGATTTCCCTTCAATTAGTGCCCAGCAGTTTTGGCGGCAAATGGTGCTACAGTTTATTACTTAGCTCTAGAGAGGAGGGAGTGCTTGGGTAGTAGTCAGATTTGTCGTTTGAGTAATCGTATTTTCAAGAATTTTTTGACTAGGTAACTGTTTACTGATAGTTGAATACCTGACCTTATTATTTGTAAAGTAATTACTTTAGATGGCATGAATTTGAATTTTTTAGGGGTGAGAAAGGAACCGAATGCCAGTTGTAAAATTAATTTATATCTGAGCTCTTTGACGAAAGTTTGATAATTGTAAATTTAATGTTGATCAGAAAAAATTCAGCAGTGGATTCTCCAGAGATTGGATTTTAAGTTATGTACTTTAGTACAGACTTTAGTATCTAGATTAAAGTAATTTTAGTTTATTTAAAAGGTCAGGGGACAAACATGAATTTTTGCTCTGATTCTGGAAGAAGGCTTTGCTTGTGGTCTATACCAGATAGACGCTGTAAAAATAACATAGAATTTAAAAAATTTGAGTTTGGTAGATGTAAATTTTACATGTAAAGTTAGGCCATAATTTTAGTGCAGCTAGACATTTGTACTGGCTCCCACAATTTTTCTGCCTTTATTTTCTTCCACCTTGCTTTCAATCTCTTTCATTGGTTCTTAGTTTTTATCTTTATGAAACAGATCTGATTGCACTACTCACTTGCTTAAAAACCTTTTATAGCTTTCATTCACTATCAGCAGGATAAAGTCCAAACTTGTTAGCAGGATCTACAAAGCCCATTTACTACAGGCTCTGATAAAAATATCTACTCCTCTTTTCCATTATTTTTCTTTATGGATCTTGTGAACTTCAGCACTTTATTCTTTAGAGTTTTATTTTGTCTTTATTCGTACCTTTGTCTTTCTCTATATCCCAACTGTCCACAATTAAATCTTAAGTTATATTCTATTTTTTTATGTGAGCTTTTTTTTCCTCATCTGTTGTTAGTGTTTTGATCAGATGACTTCAAAATATACCACTATGCACATACACATAGTAACAGTTTGTGTGCCTCTGTTTTTGGATAGGTTGTGAGCTATTTATTTATTTGTATGCTATTTCATCTTGGCAGATATGCTCATTGTTTTTAATTGAATCATTAAACTGGTTTATCCATTAAAATACATGAAGTATATACTTTGCAACCTTGTGTCTGTGAAAGAAGGTAGTTTCTTTAAAGTCTTCTGATCCTATTAAAACTTGTGGGATGTTTTAGGTTGAGAGAATAGTATTTCTTTTAACCTTTTTATTTTTTTGTGGTTATAGACCTCCCCTCTTTAAAAATACATGAAATTCTGGGTTATCTCCCAGTGTTCCCTCCCTATACCTCCCAGTGGTACTCTTAAATGATGGTATCCTGCTGGATGTGGTGGCACCTGCCTGTAATCACAGATACCTGGGAGGCTGAGGCTGGGGAATCACTTGAGTCTGCGAGTTTGAGACAAATCTGGGCAACATAACGAGACCTAGTCTCTTAAAAATAAAAAATAAATAGATAAAATAAATCCTGGTTTGGTCATTTGATAGTTATGTGATTTTTGTCACTCCATTTTTCATTTGTGAAATGGGAATAATGTTACTCCCCTCTATGATTGTTGTGAGCAAAATGATAAAATATTATAAATCTCTATTGTAGAATTTAGCATGTAAGAGAAAAGCTCATGTTAAATGTTACTAATATTATTCCCTTGAGAAATCTACTGACATTGACCTAATCTATGAAACATGGAGATGATAACTGAGATTCTAGCAAATCATAGAATGTAAAATGTATATACCTGGCATCCTGCAAGCTTTTGCAGAACATAGATTCTAAACCATGGTCTCTAGTCTCCAACTTTTAGATCCCAGAAAAGCCTTTCAGATGTGTCAACCTTGCTGTGTGGTCTCAAATTCTTTTAAGGTCTTAGAATTTGTAGTACTTCATGGGAAAAGGAAAGATCTTGATGGTTTGCTAAAGTAATAGCCCTAACCTTGAGGCTACTCTGCAGTATATCAGTACATATCCTAACAGTAGTTTTAGTTGTTTGTTTACAGTTAAATTGAGATGACTTGATAACACTGCATAATTATTTGTATATAGATATAGTGCACCTGATTTAGTGATATATTTTTGATGAGTATACTTTTGAACTCTCTAGTGTTTGAGTTAGTTGCTTTGAGCTGTCCATTTCTCTTTTAACCACTTATATTCTTAACTCCAGGGGTTATAGATGAAGAATTTGAAGATTAGCTTGAAGAATATTTCAATAAAATTTTTTTCCCTACTCAGATAGCTGGGGTTGTCTTTGCAATTATTAACAAATTTAGAATTTATGATTATTTACATCCTTATATGTCTATATTTTTACTGTTAAGAGAACCTTATTCTTTAGTAGAATTTGTATCTGATTTTAGAGAATTATTTTTAAAATCTATCTCAAATATGTCATATAACTTTTTTTTTTTTTTTTTTTTTTTTTTTTTTTTTTTTTTTTTTTTTTTTTTTTTTTTTAATTTAATCCAGGCAGGTGATTTGGCTTCTGCACAGTTAGGAGGAGCACCAAACCGGTGGGAAGTTTTGTCAGCCACACCTACGACTATAAAAGATGAAGCTGGTAATCTAGTACAGATTCCAAGTGCTGCTACTTCAAGTGGGCAGTATGTCCTTCCCCTTCAGAATTTGCAGAATCAACAAATATTTTCAGTTGCACCAGGATCAGATTCATCAAATGGTACAGTGTCCAATGTTCAATATCAAGTAATACCACAGATTCAGTCAACAGATGGTCAGCAGGTTCAGATTGGTTTCCCAGGCTCTTCAGATAATGGGGGTATAAATCAAGAAAGCAGTCAA
This sequence comes from Uropsilus gracilis, assembly GCA_004024945.1. Classification (NCBI taxonomy): domain Eukaryota; kingdom Metazoa; phylum Chordata; class Mammalia; order Eulipotyphla; family Talpidae; genus Uropsilus; species Uropsilus gracilis. Next base: position 78,154 of record PVHY01001143.1, read on the forward strand.
ATTCAGATCATTCCTGGCTCTAATCAAACCTTGCTTGCCTCTGGAACACCTCCTGCTAATATCCAGAATCTCATACCACAGACTGGTCAAGTCCAGGTTCAGGGAGTTGCAATTGGTGGTTCTTCTTTTCCTGGCCAAACCCAAGTAGTTGCTAATGTGCCTCTTGGTCTGCCAGGAAATATTACCTTTGTACCAATCAATAGTGTCGATCTAGATTCTTTGGGACTCTCGGGCAGTTCTCAGACAATGACTGCAGGCATTAATGCCGATGGACATTTAATAAACACAGGACAAGCTATGGATAGTTCAGACAATTCAGAAAGGACTGGTGAGCGGGTTTCTCCTGATATTAATGAAACTAATACTGATACAGATTTATTTGTGCCAACGTCGTCTTCATCACAGTTGCCTGTTACTATAGATAGTACAGGAATATTGCAACAAAACACAAATAACTTGACTACATCTAGTGGGCAAGTCCATTCTTCTGATCTTCAGGGAAATTATATCCAGTCGCCTGTTTCTGAAGAGTCACAGGCTCAGAATATTCAGGTTTCTACAGCACAGCCTGTTGTACAACATCTACAACTTCAAGAGTCTCAACAGCCAACCAGTCAAGCCCAAATCGTGCAAGGTATTACACCACAGACAATCCATGGTGTGCAAACCAGTGGTCAGAATATATCACAACAGGCTTTGCAAAATCTTCAGTTGCAGCTGAATCCTGGAACCTTTTTAATTCAGGCACAGACAGTGACCCCTTCTGGACAGATAACTTGGCAGACATTTCAAGTACAAGGGGTCCAGAACTTGCAGAATTTGCAAATACAGAATACTGCTGCCCAGCAAATAACTTTGACACCTGTTCAGACGCTCACGCTTGGTCAAGTTGCAGCAGGTGGAGCTTTGACTTCAACTCCAGTTAGTCTAAGCACTGGTCAGTTGCCAAATCTACAGACAGTTACAGTAAATTCTATAGATTCTACTGGTATACAGCTACATCCAGGAGAGAATGCTGACAGTCCTGCAGGTGAGTTTTAAGTCATGTCATGCCACAATTAAGTCAGTGATTGTTAACATGTAGGGCAGTTTTTAACTTTAGCTGTTATATCTGCATTTGATTATCTTTGAAAATGTGCATTTCTCTATGTTTGTATGAAAAATAGATACCAATCCAAATTGTTCTTCATTGAAAGTTGGCAGTTTTTGAAGTCAAACATTTGTGTCTACATTATACCAATTACTTTTGTAGTTTTTTTTCTTATCCAGCTTTATATTTGTTTTTATATCTGATTGATGTTGTCAAGCATTATAAAATTGCTACTTGGCACATAAGTTGCCTTGGTGTAGGTCAAATGTTTTATGTACTATTTTGGTTGAGGAATCAGATTGACATAGTGAAAATGATGGGTGTATTGGGAGCAAAGACTAATTATTGGTCATTAGCTTTTTTAAAACGTTTTCATTGATTAACTGTAGGACTTTTCAGAACCTAAAGTTCTGTGATAGTTTATTATAAATGTGTACTGAGTATTAAACTTAGTTCTGCTACATATATCGTAATTGACAGTATGTGTGGAAAGTTCAGAAATATGCTCTTCAAATATTGTATAAGAACTAAAGCAGTATTAAAGAGTAACATTATTGCCATATAGTGTTATTTGTTTAGATGATGGTAAATATTTTGCTGTGTCCTTAATTCTTAAATTTCTTTCTTCTACTTTGTATTTGAGCTTTTGTGGAGATTGTTCAATTTACAACCCACTGAATCAATGATTTCAACTCCTTAAGTGGTCACTTGACTTTTACTTACTGAAATAATTTCCATTGCCCTAAATGGTACGTTTTTTTGAGACATTTGTGTTATATAAGATGTTGCTTAGAAAATTGCAGTTACCCTTTCCAAGTATAGATCTATATTTGAGTTTGAGCCTGCTGAATTGTTCTATATTTGATTTGGAGCTGTGATTTAGAGCCACAATTCTTGAAGTGTGGTGGTTTGTGGATCCCTTGGGGAGTTCTGAGGGCCCATTCAGAGGTCCTTGATATTAAACCTTTTCATAGTATTACTAGTTATTTGCCTCTTTCATTGTATTGACGTTTCCATTGATGATAAATCAAACTGCTTGTGTCATAGCACAAGTCAAAGCACTGGCACTGAATTTCACTAGTAATTATGTTCTTCACGACCACATACTTGTATTTGAAGATGCAAGTTTCACTAAAAAAAAATGACCTTGATGGGCCAGTAGTTACTTTTACCACATTTTAACCTTTGGGTGCTGTGTATATTTCTAAAAATAATAGCTTTATTGAAATAATCGCACTTTATGCAAGTGTGTAGACACAGACATGTGCAACTATCACCACTGTCTAATTTTTAAGGCATTTTCATCATTCCCCCCCAAAAAATCCAAACCAATTAAGTTATTCTCATCACCCTCCCCCATTTCCCTTTTCCCCTACAATATGTACCTTTTTAAAAAAATTTCACTTCTTTCGTTTAGCATTATTTTCAAAGTTTGTTCATCTGTGTTGTAGTTTGTGTCATTCCTTTTTTTTTTTTTTTGTTATATGGATAATACCACATTTTATTTATGCATTGATGGACAAATTTTCCACTTTTTTGGACTAATTCGAGTAATGTTGCACAATTTTTTTGTGTGTGAAAATGTTTTCATTTATTTTGGGTATGTACTTAGGACTGAAATTGCTAGATTATATGGTTTGATTTTTCTTTTCTTTTTTTTGAGACTAGGTCTCACTATGTTGCCCGGGGTAGTCCGGAACCCGTGGACTCAATCATTAGCCTCCCAAGGCTGGGATTACAGGCACATGCCACCCAGCTATTTTTTGAGACTAGATCTCGCTGTGTTGCCGAGGTAGTCTCTAACCCTTGAACTCAAGCGATCCTAGGCTCAGCATCCCAAGGCTGGGATTAAAGGCGCACGCCACTGTGTCTGGCTATATAGTTTAACTTTTTAAGGAACTACCAAACATTTTTTTCATTCTCACCAGCATTGATTGTGTGTTCGTTTCTCTGCATCCCTACCAACACTTTTTATCCTTTTGACTACCATTAGGCATCCTAATGGATGTGAAGTGGTATGTCATATTTTTGATTTGCAGTTCACACTGCATGTGTTCATCTTTTTTTTTTTTTTTTTTTTAAGAGACTAGGTCTCACTATGTTGCCCAAGGCTGTCTTGAACCTGCAGACTCAAGCCTCAGCCTTCTAGTAGCTTGGATTATAGGCATGTGCCACCGTGCCCAGCTATATAATATTCTTTATGATATAAAGAAAAAAGTGCCTTTAGTAAGGTACTTACTCATCAAAATAATTGATTTGAAAAGTGCTTTTTTTCTTTGCAATTGCGCAGTTGTGTGAATTGCAAGCTGAACTATTTACTCTTCATGAAAAACTTCTTAGTTGAAAGAAGGAATGACAAACTGGTTATTAAGACTCAAGTAACAGACAATTTATTAAAAAATGAATTTAGTCTGTCACTTAAAGGAATAAGTGTTTTGCCTCTTTGCTAATAATGATAAAGTCTCAACTTTTCTGTGATTTGAAGTTTTGGAAAATTTAAATCTAATGAACTTGATAAATTGTTAATGACTTTTTTGATATGTATTAAAAAGTGTGGTTTCTTCTGATACTGTAGTAAAATGAAACATGTTGACATTTTTTATCCGTATGATAATTCAGAGAACCAATAGTTTTCAGATAAACTAACTCCTGTTACAAAATCAAACATGAATAGATGGTCTATTCAGAGTTATAGATAGATGATTAGCAGTCTTTGGAAAGTGTACCAGTGTGGTTTCACATCCTGCATAGTAGAGGATCTTTAAGAAACTTCCACTTGTCAATTTGGTTATAATATCAAAGAACATTATTCACAGTTGGATGGATGAATGTCAAATTACTCCTTTCTAGCTACATCCCTTTGTCAAACTATATTCTTTATTTTTTCAAACTAATCCAGTTATTGCAAAAGACTGACTGCAGAAGCAAATATGACTTTTATGCTTTTGGAAAGTAGAGTTTCATAAAATGTAATTTGTGTTAGGAATTAATCAATTTATTTTTAAATGAATTTAAAATTTTAAAACTCTTCTATAACCCCTAATATAGTAATTGTTAAATGTATATACATACATAAACATATATAGATATAAAACATATAACCTACCTACATGAATAAAACTTTTTCGGTACCTCAATAATATTTGAGAGCTTTTAAAGGAAAAGGAACCCTGAGACCAGAAAGTTTGAGAACTGGTAGAATGACAGACTTCTGAAGACATGACTACCTTAGAAGTCAGTTTTAAAGCTTATATAAAGTTAAGGTTATGGAATTCTATATGTGTTAGAAAAACTTTGGAGAATTTTTAGTTTACGTTGGTTATGAAATTAGAGTGTTAAAATGCACCAAGTGTTTCAGTACAGTAGTTTCTAAAATACTATAAAAAGATAGCTACAGTGTATGAAATGAACACAAAACCAATTTTTTTAAAGTGGTAATTTAGTGTACTGAGTGGTGGCAAGGAGGGTAAAATAAAGAAGTACTCTAGAATTTGTATTTTCTTTTGGCTATTAAGGAATGTGGGAAAAGTTGGAGAATATAGAAGTCAAAGTGAACGAGAATAAAAATATTACATTATATGGAACAGCATATTTGAAAATTAGCTTTGAGGATATTTGTTACTAGGAAAACCATTTCTTTTTTTTTTTTTTAAATTTTTGAGACTAAGTCTTGCTATTTTTGCTCATGGAACCGCAGGCTCATGTTGCCTGGGGTACCAGACTCAAGCAATCCCGCAATCCCCAGCCTCAGCTTCCCAGGTAGCTGGGATTACAGGCGTGCGCCACCATGTCCAGCTATATTTTTTTGGAACTAGGTCTCACTATGTGCCCCCTGTTGGGCTCGAACCGCAATCCGTGGCTTCCTAGGCTGCCACTTATAGGCATGCGCCACCATGTCCGGCCCACACATCCCTGTTTCATTAAAGTGGACTCAAAATAGTGGTAGGAAGGGATGTTGCTCACTGTTAACCCTACAGTATAGCTTAAGTGAGACAGTACACTTTCAGAGATGAGAACACAGGAAATTAGGACATCAGCACAGTCTTATGACCACTGAACTGTTCACTCAGTTTTCTAGGTTTGTAATATCTCCAGTACTATCACTAAAACCAGTATTGGACTTGGATCTACTGTGGGACCAGGGACATTTGGTGGGGGTGGGAGGAGGGGAATGGGTACTTGTAAAATCCCAGACTTGTAGTGTAATATAGAAAGAAATATTTTTGTATACCAGGAGACCAAAATTCCAAAATACTGGTGAGAATAAACTAAAAATATGAAAGATAGCCGATAATAATCGATAGCTAAAGAGATGAAGTTATGTTAGAGTGAAAAAAAAGTACTATTTGTTAAAGACTTGAAGGAATTTACTCAGAACACAGCACAGAGATAATGAGCAGTTAAGAGACTTGATGGACCAAAAGCCACCAGTATAGGAATTGAGAAAACCATAAATTTTAACAGATGGAAGACACATAACACAAATCACAGACCTACAAACTTCTCATCAGCTGTACAGATGCCATATCCCTGTAATATCATCACAGAACTCAGAAAACAGCCAGCATCTGAGAATTCTATGTGGGATTAAATAGCCTACTTAAGAGTTAGGATATAATGAAGTCATTTAAAATACCTCTTTGCTAGAGGACAGGGTTGTTTTACAAAGACTTAGAGACAGATAAAGTAGAAAGATCTAGAGTGATCTAGGAAATAATGATCATACAATTAGGTAAAAATATAATTCAGCTATAAATACTAGTGACTTAAGAAGTTACAGAATATTAAAGAAAATTCACATGCAGAGATATAATAATGTAATGTTCTCCCAGTTTTGAGTTATATATATTCTGCCATTGTTACCTTTATTCTTACTGTTTAAAGATTTACTTACTGCTCTGGTATTTTAAAGCAAAACAGAGACATTGTGTATATAACTTTATTCTTAATTTGTCAATGTATGGGCTGGGATACTTTCTTGGGAGTTTGGGAAGTCAGAGCTATTTTCATAATATTACTAAGATATTGCTTGCCTGTTCTACTGTTACCCCACAAGTTTTGTGCAGTGGAATTGTTCAGAGGCTACATGATATCTGATAAAACCAAGGTTGAATACAGCAGGTGTGAAAATGTAGCTGTTTTCTAATAAGCAAACTTTTAGTGAGATATGGAAAAAATATCAAACTTCTTGATTTTGAAAACATTTTTTCATAATAGGATTTGTATTAACATTTAGTCAAATTTATTTTAAAGTTATTAGGTAAACCTTTGGAATTCCCCAGTTTTCAGAATTTCTAGTAAAAAACAACTGAAATAATTACATAAACTCTTGAGGCTCAAGCTTTTAAAAACTTTCCTGTTTTATTATAGAAATGTGACTTAAGTGCCGTAAATTTCACCATTTTGTTCCATAGTTCTGCACATTTTGACAGATGCACAGAGTTGTGTACATTTAATTGCATAATCAAGATAGTGTGATTTCACTCTTCCCCATGTCCACATGCACTATAAACTGTTCTATGTCATCCCTGTCTTCTGGCAAATAAGTATCATTCATCTAAACAAAAACTTGAAATCCTCAGTAATTCTTGAGAGTTAAAGTGATTTCAGTGTCAGAAATTTAGAAGTTCTGCTCTAATGAATAAGGATTTTTTAAAAGCACAATTATAGTACAATTATTTATAGGACCTTAAATTTATAGTATCCTTTAGTATTACCTGATGCCTTTTCAATGTTCAGCTCTTTTCAGTTGAATAAAAAAAATCTTTTTAGAATTGATTTGTTCAAATTAGGATGCAGACAAGGACTTAGGTATTGTGTTGGTTGGTGTGCCTTCATCTCTCAACTTTTTCACCTTATGGTGAGACATTGTCATTTAGATTCATCATTTCATTAATGCTTGCAAAATGGGAATTTTTCTGATTTTCTCGTGTTTATATCTGTGATTCTTAGTAAAGAACTTTTTGAAGCTGGACGTGATGGTGTGTGTCTTTAATTCCAGCATATGGAGAGAGGACAGAACAGGGAATCACTTGAGTCCATGGGTTCGAGACCCACCCAGGGCAACATAGCGAGAACTAATCCCAAAAAATAGCTGGGAATGGTGGCGTGTGCCTGTAATCCCAGTTATCTGGGAGGCTGAGGCTGGGAATTGCTTGAGTCTGTGGTACCCCAGGCAACACAGTGAGACCTAGCCTCAAAAAACAAACAAGCAAAATAACTTTTCCTCAGTTGTTTGGCTACCCAAAAGTACAGTTTGTACAAGAAAGGTAAAATAAAATGTTAATTTATTGCCTGTATTTGGAGTAATCGTTAAATAATTTTTAAATCTTTTACGTTAATTCATGGCAATTACCGTAGTTAATATCTATAGTGTTAAACAGAAATGGAATGCTAGGCTGAAAGCAAAGAAATTGGAGTGATCATTTTTAGAAGGATAGGAATTACTGCACAAGTTTTGTCTTTTCATAGAAGTTCATAGTTTGGATATAAGTAACATTGTTTGATCAAGAGAGTGAAAATACAGTTTTTAACTCTTAATAAAGTGAGGCAGGAGGTAGAAATTGTTCAGTCCAACAGAAACTAGGAAAGAAATGTAGCTAGAAAAAAACTAATAGCAGATGTAGACATTCCAGGATTGCCCTGAAAAGGAAACAGGAAAAAAAATACTAATAATCTCACAACCAGGAAAGTTGGTAAAGTGTCCACCAGTATAACCGATACATAATCTAGTTGTTTTTTTTTTTAACCTGTGTCTATTATAATGTTATGAATGTCTTGAAAAACATTGGGCTGTATATACACACCAGCCTTGTAACTCCCACCTCCCCCCTACAATATTGTATTCATGTTCCCACTTTCAGTAGTTTTCTGAAGTATCCAGTTTTTTGTTTGTTTGTTTGTTTGTTTGTTTGTTTTTTGCCCATGGAACCGCAGGCTCACGTTACCCAGGGTACCACGGACTCAAGCAATCCCCAGCCTCAGCTTCCCAGGTAGCTGGGATTACAGGTGTGTGCCACCACACTCAGCTATTTTTTGGGCCTAGGTCTCGCTGTGTTGCTCCGAGCGGAACTCGAACCGCGATCCCTGGCCCCTGCCACTTCATAGGCTGAAGCTTACAGGCATGAGCCACCGTGCCCGGCTGAAGCATCAGTTCTAAGTATTTTCATATGTATGCTCCATGGTTTACAATCATTTATTATTAGGTATTTAGGTTCTCATTTTTTCCTGTTGGATAGGAATCTTCGCTCATATTTCCAGTTTCTTCATGCAAAGGTATCATAAGTGGAATTACTAAAAATGTTACTGTTTAAGGCATTTTATAATACCAGAAATACTATGATCAATAGCAGTTTGAGAGTATGAGTTTGCATACTTCATACATAACAGAATATCATTTTTGTTAGATGGGCAGAGTTTAGAGGGTGGTATAAATACAATCTAATGCATTCATTTATTATTTGGGAGCTAGAATATTTTTGCATGTTAATCATTTGAGTTTTGTGTGTTTTGCAGCCACCCTCCTGCTCCCACCCATCATTAATCTCTGTTGTTTAAAGACAAATGTCATTATATATTAAGAGCATTATTTTTTTGTCACCACAAATATTTTCTCCATTAGTTTTGTTGCCTTTAAGTTTGGTTATAATGAAGTTTTGTAACGTTTTACTTTTTGAGTGGAATAATTACAAAACTGGAAGCAAAGTTTTGAGTTAGTATACATTGTAAGTCATCTCATGTGACTCAGTTTGTGGAAGAATTCCTATGACTTAGAACATTTTCTTTGAGTGTATTATGTGACTTGTTAAATAAAATAGATGTGTATTTTTTGTTAATACTACTTATTAGTATTCTGTGGAAAAAGTGTCACAGATTCATAAGCAATTCCTTGAGGATGATTATTACTGCTGTCTCAAGTGTATTTAATTTACCATCAGTGACTATGATAACAGTCTTATTCTGATGTGGCTATGTGATTTAAGCCTTGGAATTTCAAGGATGTCAACTAATTCCACTCATTAGATGCATCTTCAGCAGATGTCTGCTCAGTGGTTGTTTTTAAATATTTCCTCTGTTTTATGAAATAGCATATTCAATTTTTGACTAGCCACATTTACCCCATACTGTATATAGTCAGTAATAGAAATTAGAATTCTGGATGGATGCATTGGAGTGGGAATCCTTTCTGATTTTCATTAGAATGTTTGCTTTTTTTTTTGAGACTAGGTCTTCCTATTTTTGCCTGTGCAACTGCAGGCTTATGTTGCCCGTGGTACCACGGACTCAAGCAATCCCCAGCCTCAGCTTCCCAGGTAGCTGGGATTACAGGTGCGCACCACCACACCCAGCTATTTTCTTTTGGGGGGGATGGGACTAGGTCTCACTGTGTTGCCCTAGCTGGGATTACAGGTGCGTACCACCACACCCAGCTATTTTTTTGGGGGGGGGACGGGACTAGGTTTCACTGTGTTGCCCCAGGAGGGACTTGAACTGTGACTCCATAAGCTGTTGCTTACAAGCATGGGCCATCATACCTGGCAGAATGTTTGCTTTTTGATACACTGATCTATAATATCATATTACTTCTAAAGTAATAGCTTTATTAAAGCTGTTTCTTAAACTGCTTTTTCATTCTAGAGTTCTTTGGGGGGTGGTTTTATATCCAACTTCTTGAGGATTCTTGACATTTGACACTTTTCCTAAGTCTCACATACTCTGATGACTAGTACCATCATCTAGCTTATAGATTGTAACCTAGATTAAGGAGTCAACAAATGTTTGAGGGTATGCTACATATGTATTACAGATAACGTTAGTTTGCAACAGTGAGAGAATTTCTCTCAAATTTTGTGTTTTAGTAGAATGAAGATGAATGTGAAAATGAATAAGTGAATGATTCTAGGTAATCAGTGTTGTGAGGAAAGCAGAAAGGTAAAAGAACAAGTTACAAGTTTATAGCAACTGGAGGAGTAAAATGTACAATAACAATGTATTTAAAAACAGATGAAATAAGAAAAGGAAAAGTAGGGTTATGAAATAGGAAATATGGACAATGATAGTAGTTGTTTTAGGTAGGAGAATTAGAAAATAAAAAGTTGAAGCACAGATAGGAGCATTGAGAAAGGAGCATGTGCGCATGAGATCTGGAGAAAAATGTGTTCTTGGTAGAGGAATGGACGAGGGTGACTGGAGTTTAGTGAATGCAGTGTACTAGAAGATGAGATTAGCAGTAGGCAGGGGCCAGATAATAATAGGGAGTCTTTTATTTTCAAAGGAAACATTTGAAGTTTTGAGTAAAGAAGTGACATTTTGCTGGGTTCGGTGGCACGCGTTTTAACTGCAGCCTAGGAAGGGAGGCCTAAACTAGGAGTTGCTTGAGTTCAAGAGTTTGAGACCTGCCTGAGGCAACATAGGGAGACCTAGTCTCTAAAAATAGTTGGGTGTGGTGATGCGTGCCTGTAATCCCAGTTACCTGGAAGGTTGAGGCTGGGGATCACTTGAGTCCGTGGTACCCCGGGCAACATAGCGAGACCTAGTCTCTAAAAAAAAAAAAAAGAGAGACGTGACATTTTATTTATGCTTTTAAAAAGCAGTCTGGTAGATTTCTGAGGTGGGGTTGGTGGGGTATGAATGATAGCACTCAACAGGAAGCTAATGTAGTAATACAAGTGAAAGGATAGTGAGTTTGGTTATTGGTCATTATTAAGGAAGCTTGGGAAAAGAGATAAGACTTCCTTTGACTTTGTTAAATTTGAAATGCATGAGATACCTATGTGGATGGTTAAAGTGAATAGTTGTATATCAGACTCAACCTGAAGTTCAGGTTGAACTTGATAGATTTTGTGGGAGTCATTAGTGTAGATAGATGAAATAATTCTAGTCACAGCTTTTCAGCCTTTGTCAACATGGTAGACTATTATAGGGGAACTTTAAGAAAATTCCAACAGTTTGTGTTCACCCTTCTCCCAGTTGTAATTATTTTGTACCAGTCCTAGGGAAAATGTGATTTTAAATTCAAGTGATTTTGAAGTACAGCTGGTTTGAAAATTAATAACTTATTAGGGAAAGAACATAGATAATATTTCTTTTCCCTTAGAAACTATGTACATTTTAAATATAGCTAGAAGAAAAATAGGGTTTAGAGATAATGTTTTTAATTTTGGAAGATTCTCTCCAAGTTACTCCAGTATATGCCTATACATCAGTAAGGGAAACCCTAAAAACATGTTGCTTTCTTTAAAATTTCCAAGGTTTTTTCCATTGCCTTTAATTTTTTATTTAGTTTCATTGAGGCATAATTTATATATAAAATATTCCATTGCCATTAAGTTAAGATCTGTTGAGTTTACAAATACATACTGTAGAGTTCATTCTACGTGCCACCAGATGCTGGAGAAACAAGAATTTTGATTCTTCTCACACAGAAGTTGTTTATATTCTTAACAGATTAGACCAGACTTCCCTATTTTTCATAATATATGTGTTTTGGGCCTAATGATTTTTTGGTGTAGGTGCTCTCCTTTGCACTATAAGTTTAGTAACATCCCTCACTTCTCACTAGAGGCCAGTAGTAGCAACCCTCACCCTCCAGACTTGACAGTTACAAAAGGTCTCAGACATTGCCACATAGTCTTGGAGGACTTGCCTTTCCTCTTCCCTTTGAAAAAAAGTTGAATTAGAATGGCATGGAATGTTCACCTATATTATGGTACATGGTATACTAACATTTTTGGACCACAGTGTTTAGGAAGAGAACTGGATAGAGGAGTAGTAACCCGTGGGCAAGTACTACCCTACCCCATGCATGCTTGTATCTCATCTCCTTTCAAGTACTGCTTGTTTAATGACTGTTTCCTTTGTTTTGTATGATTAGCACATTTATCTTCTTTTGGAATTTAGCAGCCGTTTCTTATTTATCGGTCTCTGTGCCTTTTTTGGAAGAATCAATAAATGAACAAATACCAGTAGTAAAGAAAAACAGATTATATGGGAACTAAATTTTACTTGTTTGCTTCTGAAATAAACTTTGTTCAGCTATGTGAGGTAAATGGTACCTTTTTTCATAACACAGCCAGTTATATGATTGTGTCAATCTGTAGCTATTAAAGTTTCTAGAAAATCCTGTGGAAAATAAGCCTGACTATTTAAGGAAAGGAAACAGTATTTTTTTTTTTCTTGTTTATATCGTCTCTAGAGACTAGCATTTTATTGGATTGTGAGGAACACTGGGAAATGCTGTAATAGCAGGTTTGGATGTTTGAAGACTAGTAACTGTTGGGACATATTTGGGTAAGAGGTAGCTGAGTACTAAATGCTATTGGTAAGGGTTTTAATTTTTTTTTTTTTTTTAACTTAGGAAGCCTGTGGAGGTTCTTGAACAAATGAGTAAATGAATAAGTCAATTCTTGGAAGATTCACTTTAGGAATAGTTGGAATTGGGAGAAACTACACTGAAGATTAGGTAATTCAGTTACTTGGTGGTAAAGTAAGGAAGAAGGTGGCTGACATTTCAAAAGACATGGACAGAATTTAGTGATTAGATGGGAATTTAAGATGTCTCTTAAGAAAATTCTTTCTGTTCTGGGCATGGTGGCATGTGCCTGTAAGCAACAGCTTATGGTGTCGCAGCGGAGTCTGGGGATTGGGGTTCAAGTCCCACGCGGGGCAACACATTGAGACCTGGTCCCCCCCCCCCACCCCTCAAAGTAGCTGGGTGTGGTGGTGCGCGCCTGTAATCCCAGCTACCTGGGAAGCTGAGGCTGGGGGTTGCTTGAGTCCATGGTACCCTGGGCAACGTGAGCCTGCGGTTCCACAGGCAAAAATAAAAAAATAGCGAGACCTAGTCTCAAAGAGAAGAAAATTCTTACCGCAAAGGAATGCCTAATATGGGTTGAATTTGTGGTGTTAGGTTCAATTGATTGTTGGTGGTAGATACAGAGGACTGAATGAGGACCAGGGACTGGAATTAGTTAGAGGTGCTCTTCATGGTCGAAGGCATGAGAGTAGATAAATTGAACAAGTGAGTTATAAAAAGGAAGAAATTTGGGGGACTGGGGCTATTATAAGTTTTAATTAGTTATCCCATTAGCATCAGTAAAACATACAGAAAAAATTATATTTTCTACTGTTTTTGAGATACTCAGGTTTATAAAGTTTTACTGACTCATGTATTTGTTATGGATGGCAGGAAAACAGACATTTCTCTAACTCATGTCTGGTACTGTGAAGCTTGGTTTGACTTAGTAGATGTTCTTTTGTTGGTTAGGATTTGGCTATGACTTAATTTTTTCACTCAGAAAAGCATCTGTTTGATTGCTTATCAGTTCTAAATATTATCACCCTGCTTTATTTGAAAGAACTTATTTTATCCTAGACTCATAATAAGTTAGAACATCCAACTTCAAAATAAAGAGAAATATGAAACCTGTCTGCATAGGTTGCGGTACATTTATCTATCCCCTTAGCAAAATTTGCTGTTATATAAGTTTATCCTTGTGGTGTTTTTCTTTTTTAAATTATTATTGCTTATCATTTCACTGGGATGCTACTTAATTTTTAATACTTCATGTACTCTGGTCATTATCTCAACTCCTTTTAGTATGCTAAAAATCTTTCTTTGCCTAATGAAGCTGGACTAGACTAAAGGGGTTCAACCTTTGTAAATTCTAAGCTTTAGGCTTTGAATTTACACTTTATATTTTGGGTAAGTAAATAGGTAGTTGCCTTTGAATGTCAGAAAGTTAATTCATAAGAATGATAAATTCTTTTTGAAGAATGGCAAAAATTAACTTTAGTTTTGATTCACATAAGTTCCCCCTTTTTACTCCTTTTAGGAATAAATGTGGCTTTTCCCCCTCCCACTTAATTTTCCTTCAGCATGTCCTTGTTTTTGCTGTAATGATCTCTTGGTAGGAAGGACTGGGTAAGACAAGTAAAGGGAACTTGAAGTTTTCATTTTTGCCAAAATGAAATAAAAGGAAATAGTGTTTTAGTGCTGTTTGTATCTTCTCAATTGCTTTTATAAAATCTTCAGAAACTTTGTTGAAGAAAAAATTGTTACATAGTAAGAAAAGTACACTATTTTAGAGTTCCCATTTTATATAAGGAGTAGCAGTTACTACATCATTTCATTTGTTTTTGGAAGCAAGTGTAGTGCAGCTATGTTACTTACTTTGACCAGTGAAAATATATACATAGAGACTGCTCAAGTAGCATTAACCCCTAAGTGAAGAAATCTTGGAGCATATACATACCCTCAGCTCACTTCTGATGTACATGAATATTTTAACTGTACCCTCATTTTGCTCTGGTCTATTATTTGTAGCCTATAATAACTCCATGATGCTATTTAGTACTTGAAGTGTGATTAGAGTGAATTGAGATCTGATTTTAAATATCTTATGCAGGCTGGATTTTGAAATTTTAGTATAGAAAATGTAAAGTAGCTCAGTAATTTCTATATTGTTTGCACATTGAAATAATTTGGGTATATTGGATTGAAGGTACTATATTATAAAAACTAATTTTGTTTTTTAACTTTTTATTGTACCTATTAGAAAATTTTAAGTTGCATATATGCTTGCATTATATTTATAATAGGCAGGTAAGTAATCTATCCTGCTTAAAATTAAAATTGATGTGATGACTGGGTACTCTAACAAAATCCCTTAAATGTGACAATGATTCACGGATGGGGCTGCAAGGAAACTGGCAGCAAGGAAACTGATGTTAGGAGCTGGTGGCAAGGTGCAAGACAGAAGTATTTATTAAAACTTGCCTGCAATAACGTGAAAGATAATATACTAAGCATTTTGACTTGACGGGATGAGATTGGAAAACATAGTATTTTAGCTGTTGTTGGCTCCATTGAAAAGAGCAAAGATGAGTTAGAAAATGATTGGCTGGCCTGAAGCAGGAATAAGAAGCAGTTGATAAGTAGAACTGGAAGAAACGTCTGTGTTTCACCTATAATTAGTAAGGGATAAAATTGAGAAGCCTTTTGAACAGATTTTTAAAACTCAGTCTTACAGCAAAGATCCAGATAACAGACATGGAGAAAACCTCCTGAAGTTAGAACCAAGGGGCACAGAGAAGAGTGTTGGATTGAGAAATTTTTTAACCACAAATCAGAACCTCCCTTGCAGTAGAACTGAGAACCCTTTGCTCAACTCTGTTCAACTGGGTTTTCTCATGAACCATTGACTGGCACATTCCTTGTCCATTTTTGAATGGCAGTGTGTTTTTTATGGTTATGCTTACCTTGTGTATTATGTGTGTAATGGGAGATAAATGACTAATTTTATTTTACTTTTACTTATTTATTTTTTGAGACTAGGTCTCGCTATTTTTGCCCAGGGAACCACAGGCTCACGTTGCCCATGGTACCACGGATTCAAGCAATCCCCAGCCTCAACCTCCAAGGTAGCTGGGATTACAGGTGCGCACCACCATGCCCAGCTATTTTTTTGGGACTAGGTCTTGCTATGTTGCCTCAGGCGGAACTCGAGCCACGATCCCCAGTCCCAACTGTGACTCTGTAGGCTGTTGTTTACAGGCATGCACCTCCGTGACCAGCAAATAACTTATTTTAGTAAATAGGTCTCTGACCTCATTGAGAGGTTATTTCCACATCAGTTTTGGAGGATGGCTTTTGAACTTGATACTATGACTAAATGGGATTATTTGGGTTATCTTCTGCAGGAAGGGGGTGGTAGGTATGTACATGTGGGAAGAAGAGTAAATTGACCAGCAGGGAGGTTGGGAAGAATGATTTCTCATATATCATGCTATATGATTGTCCTTTTCTGTCATTTTTGCAGTCAGGTATGACCCTCTGACTTACTGTACCCAATAAAATGTTTATGAGCAGGATGTGGTATACTACATTCCTCTTTATCTCCCTTTTGGAAGGTAATCTTGGCAGCATGTGTCAGATAGAATCTGAGTTCCTGAGGAACTATTGTTATAAGTAAAACTCTTTTGCCAACCTGAATTGGATTTGTAAAATTAGTGAGATAGAAACTTAATGGTGTGTCAAGCTACTGAGATTTTGGCTTGTTACTGTAGCATAGCTTAATTCTGATTGCTATGTTGCATTGTAATTTTGGTCAGAATAGGAACTCAGTAAATGTTTGCATTGAGTACATTTAAATTTGAGGACCAGAGAAAATGTACAAATTGAGTATATCAGTAAAAACAAAACAATGAAACTTGGAAAAATTATAGAAATAACTTTCAAGCTAACTAGTTAGTGTAGTTTACTGGACCATTTAAAGCATTTCCAATATCTAGTGATAGCAACTCAAATTAAGATTGCTGATGGTTCATAGAAAGTCAAAGTAATCTTTATAAGGTGTGTGCATATATATGTACATATATAGAGAGAGATAGAAGAGTGTAGGAAAAGGAATAATTTGTTTGGTTTAAGGGGAATTTTTAAAATGAGGAAATGGGGGAAAATCCTGTTGACCATTACCTTCCCCCCCTCCCCCTTTCCCAGTTATAATAGCACAGTTTTAGTCCATTGCCAGCGTCAAACCCTGTACTGAGATGAAGTCTTATGTATGACCTCATTGTGAAAAACTGATTTATAGCGTTGATCTGACGTAAGGACCTGGAACCTCATATATCCATGTATTTTTGTTGACACTTAACGTGTCCTTTTTTTTTTTTTTTTTTTTTTTGAGACTAAGTCTCGCTATTTTTGCCTGTGGAACCGCAGGCTTTTGTTGCCCGGGGTACCACAGACTCAAGCAGTGCCCAGCCTCAGCTTCCCAGGTAGCTGGGATTACAGGCACACGCCACCACGCCCAGCTCCTATTTTTGAACTAGTTCTCACTATGGAGCCCCAGGCGGGACTCGAACCGTGATCCCTAGCCCTGGCCGCTTCCTAGGCTGAAGCTTAAAGGCACGAGCCACCATTCCCGGCTTAGCTTAGCACGTGCCCTTTAAGGAAATCATTTAAAAACCTCAAGTCCTTTCTTTAAGCCTAACTTATTTAATGGTTATAACTGTTTTAACAATCCTGATTGATTTTCAAGTTTAAAACTCACTTGGGAAGATCTATATTAGAAAGGATAATAGGTTTGGTGCCCTGGAAGATTGGAGAGAATTGTTATCAGAATTGGGTGGAGGGTAGAAAATTAAGACTTAATTATCCTGGATAATTCAATCCCCTGGGATTTTGAGTTTTAGGAGTTTTGTTGTATTTTTAAAGTGATACACAAACATTGCTCTTTTTCAAAAGTTTAGTTTAAAAAAAGATTTTAAAACTAACTTAATGGAAAGAACCCCAGACTACTTAAGTTTGAGAATATGAACTTACACCATACTATATATATATATATATATATATATATATATATATATATATATATACACACACACACACACCATTGTATTGTATTTCAGCAAATTATAATATGTAGTATCTCAAAAGCATAACTAAAATATGTCTCATGATTGTTTTCTGTGAGTATTGGAGAGATGCCTGCAAACTATCCAATTTGAAAGTGTTTTCTTGCAGCATGAAATTAGAATATAGTAATAAATTAATGTAGAGGGGTTTTTGCATTTCTGGTGAACAACAAGTATCCACTGGGAGAAATTATGTTTTACCTTCTGGATAGACTGAAAATTGAGAATTGTGAGAGGTAGATTTAAAGAATCAAGTATAGTTGACTGCTTTTTTAAAAAAAATTTCCCCTTTGATCTTGCTAGCTAGACTAAGACTTAAAAAAAAAAAACTGTATTTTGTCTTCAGATGCTTAGATAAAGAAGGTGTTTATTCCAGTGACAGGATATTTTAGAAGATTAGGTGATAAGGAGGGAAACTATGGTAGGATCTAGTTTATATTGTCAGCTGAGTCAAGAGCAACATTACATCTCCTAATACTGAACATTATTAATAATATATAACTTCAGATCATCTTTATCTCTAATAATTGATTTTAACATAGGATGGATGCTGGCTACTGTTAGGATTTGAATATAAGTGTTGTGATAACTGCTTGTAAACACATTTGTGTTGTTTTCTTAAAGAACAGTTCGGGATTATTGGGAACTATCAGCCCGTTTTGGTATTCTTTTAGTCTGTGAGGGGTGGGGAGAAGTAGTTTTAAAAAACATTTTATAATAGCTTTAACATAGTGGAGGAAAGGTGACTTCACTAGCCCCTCACCATGGCTTAGTGGACCTCACCCAGGATCTCACAGCAATAAACTCTTCTTAATTCTTAAAAAAAAAAAAAAAGTAGAGGAAAACTGGTCCTAAAGGGAGGAGCCTTTAGCCTTAGAGACTAATGTCTGCAATAATATTACTCTGAACAGGGAATTTTCCCAGATTTTTTTGTTGTTGTTTTTGTGGCAAAACCCACACAGCATTAAATCTTAACTTTTTTCAGTGTACTATTCCGTAGTATTAATATACAGATTATTTTGCAGCTAATCTCTAGTGCTTTCCATTTTGCAAAACTGAAATACCGGCTCATCCCTGTCTTCCCTCTTTCTAGTTGTTGACAACCTTGTTACTTTTTGTTTCTATGATTTTGACTACTTCAGATACTTTGTACTATTGGAATTACATGGCATTTTCCTTTTGTGATTGCCTTCACCCAGCATATGATATCCTCTTGATTCATTCATGTTTGATATCATGTGACAGGATTTCCTTCTTTTTTAAGACTGAACAATATTCCATTGTGTGTGTGTGTTTTATTCATCCCAGATTTTTAAAGTCATCTTAATTTGATTTGATCATGTTGCAATTAAAATTGCAATCATTTGTCAGGGGGCTCACAAATCTGCTGTTCCTGGAAATTAGCCCTGATGGGGAACTGATTTTCAGCAGTATTTGTAATAAATTTTTGTATGATTCTTTATCTTAGAATTTGACCTCATTCATTTTCACTGTGCATTAAAGCAAACTCTTACCTTGTTCATGTTCTCATCTAGAAAGCAAGGGAAAAGTACTTTCAACCTCAGCATATTTAGGAGATGAAGTAAAGTTAATATGTGTTAAGTGCTTACAACAGCACCAAGCAACTAGTAAATTTTGTGTGCAAGGTATTGTCATCGTCATCTCAGAAGGGTGAGAACAGTTACAGAAGAGCAATGATCTCATATGTGAGAGGAGAGATTGTTTAATCTTAAAAGTCCCCTAAAGTGCTAACTTTTTAAAAAATTAATAATTTATATATATTTCACATCACTGTAATCCCTGGGGTCACCCATCTCCTCCCCTCCCTGGCCTGTCTAGCTGGTCCCCCCCCACCCTGTTGTGTATTTTCATTTGGTTGTCCATATATTAGTGAAACCATTTGATTTCTGTTTTTTTCTTTCTGACTTGTTTCTGCTAGTATGATTTCTTCTAGGTACATCCATGTTACCAAAAAATCACCAAATTTGTCATTTTTAATTGATGAATAATATTCCATTGTGTATATATACGACATCTTTTTCATCTCTTCATCTGTCTTGGGACATTTGGGTTGTTTCCATGTCCGTGCAAATATAAATAGTGCTGCAATAAACATCCGAGCACAGATGTCCTTTTGTACCCACATTGAGGTATCCTTTGGGTAGATTACCAGAAGAGCTATTGCTGGGTCGAATGGCAGTTCCATTTTCATTAGTCTGAGGGTCCTCCATACTTCCTTCCATAGTGGCTGGATCAGTTTGCATTCCTACTAGCAGTGTAAGAGTGTTTCTTTCTCTCCACATCCTCGCCATCACTTGTTGCTGCCTGTTTTGAAATGGGTCATTCTTGCTGGTGTGAGGTGGTATCTCATTGTGGTTTTGATTTGCAATTCTCTGATTGCTAGTGAGGTTGAGCAGTTTCTCATGTACCTGTTGGCCATTTGTATTTCCTCTTTGGAGAAGCATCTTTTTAGTTTCCCCCATAAAGTGCTAACTTCTTTTGATTAGACCAACAAACTCAAATTTTAGGAATCCATGCCCGTAATTTAGAACTATCCCCTTGGAAGAAAAATTAGAAAAAACCACCTTTGGTAGTTTGGTAATGTCCATAGTCTGAATTATGATGACTGAAAATCTAACTAAAATAATAAGAGAACTTGTAAGATTATCTAATTCTCTTTTAGGTGTTTTTTTTATGGCAGGTGAAACTGATTAAAGGGAAAATGTAAATAAAATAAACTTTTAGTATCAAATGAAGTAATTTCAGCACATAAGAAATTGAAGGCAGAGAATATGAAAGCCTTTGATAAGAACAAAATCCTAATGATATGCTATTGATAAAGGAGAATGTCTCATTTTGTCAACAGTGCTGTAATTCATATTTATCTAGTGTTAGTTATTTAGATTAAATGTTCATGCTCCAGACTTGAAAACCAGTTGAGAATTTATCTTAAACATTCTATTAGTGCTATTGATAAAAAATTAGAATTAGATTTAGAGAGAACTATCTAGCATTTTCTTCTAATAATATATTTAATAGAAATGTAGGCATACTTTAAGTTACTAATGCTTAACTAATGTTGATTATACAGCTTGCCATTGGCCCCTTCATTAATTCCATGTTAGTGTTTTTGTGTTACATATGATATGCTTACTCCTTTTTTGCGTCCTGTTGTTCATCTATGGTTGATAAAAATGGGTTTGTGTTTTCTGGTTTTAGCTGAATAACATCTAAGTAGGCATGTAGTTTTAACGTTCGTCTAAAGAAACCATGGATTGAATAGGGGGGAAAAGTATCTCTCAGTAGGAAAATGGCAGATACTTACTTTTCATTTATTACTGATAATGTTGAACTTTGCCCTGAATATTTTGTGACAAAACTGATTTTGAGCTATTGCAAGTAACAGCACAAAATTGTTTTTATCTTACTTGTTTTATAATATTTTCTAGTCAGTTAAAATAGTATTACATGTATATACTTAATAGGCATATTTATGAAAACTTTACTAATAGCATCAAGCATTCAGGAAGATTTGGAGACCATCGGCTTCATCCTTTACCTACCTTGCCAAGGTAGCCAAATTCTTTGATGTCAACTGTGCTATTAATGGTGGGTATGGAAAGTAGGTTCCATCTAAATCTTACTACCACTATTCCTTATCCTGAGAAAATTATGCTTCCATCACATTCTCTTTCTTTTTGGAGGGATTTTTCTATGCAAAGTGTACTAGTAACATGTTCAGCTATATTTTTCTGTAATTTTGTGCTCTTAGTTTGACTAAGAAAATTAGTCTTTTGTAATTATGTGGTATGCACATTGTGTGTGAGAGAGGGAGGAAGAAATAGATAAGAGGGGTGGGAAGAGAGGAATGAGGAGAGAGGTTCGAGATTTAAACTTTTTCTTTTTTCAATTCTTGCATAGATATGCAGGAATTTTTTATTTCATTTATGTATTCCTTTCACAAACCTGTTTTACTGGATTAGACCTTGAAAATAGCCATAATCATAGAAATTTGAACAGTCAGATGAAAAAGGAATTTAAAGTTTGATGTTAGAGAGGAGACATAATAGAGAAGAAAACAGTTTAAATCAACTGCCTGATTGATGATCATCATTTAGATATTTCCTACGCACCCCAGAACTTTTATATCCAAAAAGTGGACATGTGATTGATACCCCTTTATCTGTTCTACCTCTAGTCTATAATGTCTTAATTAATGTCTTAGTTGTTAAGGACAAAAAGCCTTGGCAATTGTCTTTAACATCTTTCTTATGTTCTTCGTACAGCACCCTATTATCAAATCTGTTACCAGTGTTACCAGTTGACACAACCTACAAAATATTTTCGGACTCTGACCAATCCTTACTTTCTTCATCAGTATCCTAGTTTTAGACTGTTACTTTTTGCATTGGTAATTAATAGTATCTCATAATTTAATTAGTTCCCTTCTATCTATACTTCCCAATAGTCTAACACAGCATCTAGAGTGGCCCTGAGTTTATTTTAATAAAATATAATTTAAATTATATTGTCCCTCTTTATCCTTCAGCAACTCCCCTCATCTGAATTAATTTGTAATGTCCCAATAATGGCCTATGAGGTAATGCAGGATGCCTAATAACATGCATGATCCATACATACACACACAAACGCATGCGCACACCCACACACCCACACACATTTCTACATTTGTGATCTTACATTGCTTACAACTACTCATTTATTCCATTTTAGCCACATAAATATCCTTGCTTTTTCCCCTTAAACACACCAAGTATATATCTAATATATCTTTCTTTTTGCCTGGGGTGCTTTCCCTTATATTGCTTCAGGGTCAGATACTTTCCTTGCCTCTCCCCTATGGTGAATTGTTGTAGCTTGCTTTATCTTAGCACTGTGTTTTAATAGCAAGTACTTCCCTCCTTTATTGTCTCTATACCTACTTTTCCCCCTTAACACTTAATCACCAGCTAAAGCATATTATGTTTTTACTTGTTTGTCTTCTCCCAACTATCAGGAGTTAACTGTTTTATCCTTGTAATAGAAACTGGTACATTGTGATTGCCATGTTCTTTTTCAAATTACGGACTTATTAATCTTAGGAACACATTCATCTTAAATTTTTTGTTTTAGTTTTTATGGTACAAGGTTCATTAATTATAATAGAAACGGGGAGCCACAACAGAGTTTGATTGGCTGTCTTTGACAGAATTTCTAAGTAATTTTGTATAGGTTATGTAAAGTAATTTAGGATAATCTTAATAGTAAATAGTAATATATATTCAGAAAAAAATGTGTATACTTAATGAAATTTTACTAAGTGAACACACAAGGGGAAAATAATTAGGTCAAGAAATAGGATAATACCAGCAACCTGAAAATCACCAGGTACCTAGTCTTTATAAAGATAGGCAATCATTATAGAGTAGTTTTGCTTATTTTGATTTTTATGGAGGAACACAAAGATCTATAGTATCTCTTTGTTTAAAATTGTGACATTCATTTCCTTTTTTAATCTAAATTTTAAATTTTCATTGTTTTAACATATTCATTATGAGTATCTGAGTATCTCATTTATTTTCTGTTCCAAATTGCTTCTCGGCCTTTTGGCTAAGATCAAGTGTATTTTCTGTTCCAAGACTAGTGCATATATGAGGTATTGCTTGTGTAGGATAAATTTTTGCGCTTTTGAGAGCTTGTTTTGAGGTTCTAGCAGGGGAGCGCAGCTACTCGTATACCCTCGAGTGAAGAACGGCCAGTCTCTATTTGGGGATTTCTTCCACCGAGTGCAGCTTTGGGAGGGACGCACATGGAGCGGTGAGGGGGGAAGGGGACAACCGCCTAGCCAGCCTGATCAGCCGAATCAACCCTGGCGATCAATGGGGTGACAGATGACGCAGCCAGATCGCCCTCACATCCAATTTTTGCACTTTTGTTGGAGTGAAATTGCTTGGTTTGTAGGGGATATACAAGTTCCGCTTTAGTAGTTTGTAGGGGATATACAAGTTCCGCTTTAGTAGTTACACCCAAAAAAAATTCTTCAGATTTGTAACAACAGTGTTACACCTCCTCCACCCCCCCAGTAGTTTGACAGATTTTCTGTTACTCCACTTGTTCACCAACAGTTGTCATAGTCTTTACATTTACATTACATGTTATCTTGGTGGGTATGTAGGATATTTTATTGTGATTTTAATTTTAGTTTTTCTGTAGTTTAATAATAATGAGTACCTTTGCATACTGCTTTTTATCCTGAGCCTAATAACCAATATATTTCTAAGAATAGGTATACCATGTAGAACACTAATACCACAAACTTAAAATATTTCACATCTACATTAAGATACTGAGGAAAATGTAAATTTGACTACCTAGTCCTAACGAGTTATTCTTATGGAGCCTGTATTGAGTTTCTATGCAGCTGACAAAGAAGAATTATTTGGCATTTATCAGATTGATTTTATTATGATTCTAAAATATCCAAGATGTGTGTGTGATGTGAAATGATTAGAAATTGCATATAACACTTATTGGGAAAATAATTTGTCTTAAGTGTCTTTTGTGTTCCTACCCATGTAAACTGACTCTTAAAGAAAGAACCTTTGTGTAATATTTTCATGTCAGAAACATAGGAAACATAGAAAAGCAAAGGTCAAAATCCTTCCAGTTAGAATGTTACATGTATTGGAAGTTCTTACTTAGAAAAGATTTGCTCATTTAGTCATGCTGATTTTCTCAGCACTTTTAATGATGTATTCATTATCTAAATGGATATGAGACAATAAATATAAGTAATTCTACCATGAGCATATATAAAGATGATTGAATTAGTCTTGAAGGATGAGTAAAAGGTTAGATGAAAAAGGAAAGAGCTGGAAAAACAGTCCAGACAGGTGGCACATCATACAAGGTTGTGACATTGAGAATGGAAAACACATGTCTTCTGAAAATGATAATTTCAGTGTTTTAAAACAGAAGTTGACGAGCAGGTTGGGACCAGATTGAGAACATTCTTGAATACCAAGTTTTGATGCATTTGCACTTTGTACTCTAGAAAATAAAGAATAAGTGCAAGTATTGAATTAGGAAAGTGAGTCGTTAGATATTTTGCCTATGAAGAAAATTCTGGAAGCTGTGTGGATGATGAATTGGTGAAAGCAAGAAATGAGACTGGGAATGAACTGATAGGACTCACCGAAGTTGATAGTTTGGACAGTAAGGTGATTTTTAATGCAACTGGTTAAGGAGAATGCAAAGAGAAAGTTTAGTGGGAAGGTAAGATGTGTTCATTTTGGACATGTTAAGTTCAACATGCCTTTGTTTTCTTCAGTTTCAGTGAGAAAACTAAGCCATTAGTCACTTTGTCTTTGACATACTGTGTCAAAATATGTTTTGTAGATTCTGGTAAAAGTAATAGCACTAGGAGCAGGAATGTCTTTAGTCCTTTAGTCAGGTTGTATTTCATCTTTACCCTTTCTCATCATTGCATTTCCCCTCCCTCTGTATTGTCTTTTTTATTCTATCTAGATTCCTTTATCTGTTCTCACATTAGTGTTTTGCCCCTTTTTCCTATTGTCTTCTCATTAAAAATGTAAGATAAGCAATTTTAAAATTGAAAAACATTCTTAAGTTTTTTAGACTTAAATTTATGTAACCCTGGACTTGTGTTATTCACATATTTTGTCTTTTATTTGACTTGTAAAATTTTTCTGAAAGAACTTACATGTTTTGGTCATAATGATGTAATGATTATACCTGATTTAAAGAAAATGGTCAATGCTTTTTTATATACTGGGAGAATTTTATGTGTACCTAATCCTTATCTGTTTAATGAGAAAATAGACCAATTTCCCCTTAATTTTGAGTCATCAAATTCTTCCTGCATCTGATGGCTAGCACAATATATGACACTAATGATTCATTGGAGGAGTGAATGTTTATCTTTTTCTCTCTGTAGTAGAGGAAGAGGTGACTGTTGCAGTTCCAGTATTTAACCTATTAAGTACATTGCATTATCATCCCCTCCTGACTTCTTAGGGATGCCACTTTTGTGTTTCAGACACTCTGTAATGAATCTTCTGCATAAGCATTTAAACATGGAAATCTTTCCTGTCTTTAAGAACGGCAAAACATGCCTTCCCTCCAATTCTCTACTTTGATCCATCTTGCTTTATATTGCCATATTTCCAAATCAGACTTTCTGAAAAAGTTTTATCTGTACTTGTTATTACACTTTCTCACTTCTTGCCCACTTGATTATTCTCTTTCTTGACTTACATGCAATATTTATGTTACCTTTTCTTCCCTTTAATGTGGCACATTTTCCTGGCCTTTTTTTTTTTTTTGGCGGGGGAGGGGGCAGGTTCTTCTTCCTCTGCATCTTCCTTAATGTTTGTATTACTCATTAACCACTTTCTCTTCTCATTCTACTCATACTGCTTGAGTGAACGAACCTGCTTATTTGGTTGTATACTTATTACTGTGATAATATTATTGATATCTTTTATATATCTAGTGCAGAAAAAACTCTGAGTTCTAGACCTGTAGGTCCAGTTTCCTGTATTCTCCATGACCTTCAACCTTGAATTCATTAACTATCTTCCCTCTACTTTTACCTGCCTATTATTTCCTCTTCATCAAGAACATCACTATCTACCCTTTGACCCAAGCCAGAGCCCTTTCTCAGTCACTCCCCACCTCTCATTCTTCATTGTGGTTATTCAAATGGATCGTTTTATTTTATTAGTTTATAAGGGAATTTTCATAATTTTTGGTTATGCAATATTTTTCATTAATACAAATTCTGTGCATTTGCTTTTTAAAGCTATTTTCAGTTTGTTTTCTGGGGATCTGGTTTTTGCTAAAAATAGTTGTATGCAATGATTGTTCGAAATCATGTTGTTTCTTTTAAAAAAAAAAAACCAACATATAAAAAGATGCTGTATTACTACCAATATTAGTAAAGATGTCTGACTGCTGAGAAAATGGCATAATTTCCTCTTATTGTCTATACCATTTCATGCTCAGTCTCACTCTGGTTTATAGTGAAACTCCTTGAAAACAGAAATAGTTTCATACTTTTAGTGATGTAGATATTCTAAATATTTATTAATTTTAAATAGTTATAATGATAGACATTAAGCTTAAGTTTGAGCAACAGTTTCAAATGAATGGTACCTTTTGTATTCACATAGTACCTACTTCTATATACCTAAAATGGATGCAGTTTGTAAAAAAGAGGTTTACGGCATTAGAATTTATTCCAGTTTTAACTGACTTTTGGAGTTAAATAGCTATAATTGAAGTTTCAGATTACTTTCAGTTTGTGATTCAGATTGCTCAAAAACAAATGACTCATTTATTTTTTACTAACAAATGAACTCTCGTGCTGCCTTTATTCCCATTTTGGTTTACTCTCTGATATTTAGAATAAAATAGAATGCTTTTGAACGAGTAAACCACAGCAAAGAACAATGGTTATTAAAAACATGATTTTTAACTTTTATATAATTTCTACTTTACCGTAGGGAGAAAGCTTTCTTGCTATCGTTTTTGGACCATTGGGTTGCTTCTCATCTGTATTTGTGTTTTTTGTTTTTGTTTTCCCTTTAGATATTAGGATCAAGGAAGAAGAACCTGATCCTGAAGAGTGGCAGCTCAGTGGTGATTCTACATTGAATACCAATGATCTAACACATTTAAGAGTACAGGTGGTAGATGAAGAAGGGGACCAACAACATCAAGAAGGAAAAAGACTTCGGAGGGTAGCTTGCACCTGTCCCAACTGTAAAGAAGGTGGTGGGAGGTATGCACACATGAAACACCCCCCCCTTTTTTTAAGTACTAATGTCACCTAATTTTATTAAAAATTGCATGTTGTCACTTTATTCTGGAAAATTGTCCATTACATGATCATTTTGTTTGTATGTCTGTTTGAATGTGGCAGAAAAAGAGAACAAAGCATATGAAGTCAAAATTTTCATATCTAATGCCTTATTTTAAACTTAAAATTGTTGAGTTTGCTCAAAATAAAAAATCAGTGTAAGAAGTGCCAACAGCTCTCAACAAATCTTTACCAAGAACGTTATTAACTGTTTTGGTACCTTTCTCTTTCTCCCCACAACTTTGAAACATAGAAAGCAAAACTGCTAGAACTCTAAAGGCATACTAACTGAATTCCCAGTTACTGTGATGAAAAACCTTTAATATGTGTCTCTAAAAATGCATTTTAAATAGACAGAATATCTATGAAGAACTTTATTAAAACTTCTATGTATCTTTTGCACGTTGACCAGCCCATTTGCAATAATGATAATTGCTAACAACTGCTAATAACATTGAAGCTTATTGAACTGTTTCTTCTAGTACCTTCCATTATACTGTACTGCCTTCTCAGTGGATTTACTTTTGTGTCTGATTCTTAGACATTTGCATTCACTGATAATTATTTGAAATATTTTATTTGAAATATTTTAGTCAGTTTTATTTGAAATATTTTAGTCAATTTAAGTAATTGTATGATTCTGGTTAAGTAATAACTTTTCTAAAATATACTCTCATTTTAAGAGGGTCTTTCAAGATAAATTGTTCATGGAAGTCATATCTAGTTGAGACCTGGCTTATGTTTTATAACTTATTCTTTTCTTTGAAATGAGTACCATTTAAAGTTATATTTATTAGGCTAATACTCATAAGAGTTCACAAATACAGAAAAGTGTTAAAAGAATAACAAATTCTTGCTCCACTTCAAGATAACCATTTTAATGTTCTTTGTGTATGTCCTTCCAGAATTTGTTTATATTGAAGTGGAATCATATTTTCACATTTCTGCCTGTGAAAAATTTTTGTGACTATATTTCCAAGTGTATATAGGGTCTGCGCCAAATTTTTTTTTTTTTTTTTTTTTTTTTTTTTTTTTTTTTGTGACAACATAGTATTTTATCCTTGTAGACGAATGTAACATCTTTTTTGGGGGGAGTTTATTGTCTATAATTCCTAGGCATCTTTGTGGATTTGTCTGATTATTTCATCAATTTAAATTGGCAAAAGTTTGAAATATTGTTACCAGTTTATATACTCATCAGTGGTGCATGAAATTATCTGCTTTCCTTATTCTTGTCTAAAATGAATTTTATCATTTTTAAAGACTAAAAATTCTGACAACAAAAAAAACCTCAATTTTTTTTATTTAGTTTTTTTTTTTTTGTTACTTTGTGAGATTGAACATTTTTTGGTATGTGTGCCATATAAAATTTTCTTTTATGAATTGTTTATCTTTTGTGAATCTTTTAAATTTCATTTTACACTGCACCTTCAACTTGTATGTAAGTGGTTTGCAAATGCATTGCTACATAAGAAATAGTTCCATCACTTGGAAAGTTTGCAACCATGTTAAACAGAATATTAGTTGATCAGGTCACTTATTCTAAGCAGTTGGTTGAATTTCTAAGGAAAAAAATTGTTTCTTAGAATTTATTTGAATGAAATTCAGCTAGCTAGTTTGTGTCATTGACAATTGCTGCATTAATTAATGAGCACATAGCATATACAAATTTGAAATACTAAGTATTCTACAAAGGTGAAAATAGGTGGTACTAAAAGATTTTAGAGTATTGACCTTTCCCCCTCAGCCATATATTTTTAAAAAGAAATAGAGGTAATATATCTTTAGAAAAGTTTTTATTGAAATCTAAATTTCTTTAGAAAACTAAATTTTGTTTACCTTTTCTTGAGCAAGGTGTAAAGTATAATTAAATGTTTAAACAATTTTTCGTTTTGGCGTTTAGCCAATATTAAGCAAAGCCAGCATTCAGAAACTTTCTAATCTAATGCAATACACAAGTAATTTTAATGAAGTAAATTCTAAAGGCATTAATTGTAGGTTTTGTATGAATTAAACATCACACCTTATTTTCCAAGTTAACTTATTTTGTGAAATCTGTTTTCTTCTCTTGTCAGCATTTCATGTGTGTTCCATTTTTCTCATACCAAGTAAAAGACCTAACTTACTTTTTAAAAATTAGTCTACCCAGAATTTAGCTTTATTTATTCTGGTTTACTCTCTTATCTTGCCATTATTAAATCATGGGAGCAGATTTAGGCATTCAAGAATGAAAACTTTAAATAGTTTTTTCAGGTTATAATTAGTGGTATGTTTATGTAACTAGAAAAATTTAATGACGCTTATTACCTGTAACTTGTTGAGAAACTCATGTCAGTTCTTTTCTTTCTCTCACATCACATGCCATAAATCCATATCAAGCACATCTAGAGCTTACTGAGTACATGTTCCTTTTTAAAGGGAAGTTAGACCTGGGTATTGGGCTTGACCTTTAAAATCAATGCACTTGTGTGCACCCCTGTGCCCAGTTTTTTTTTGCCCCAAACAGTTAACTATATTAAAAAAGCTTTGCTCCATCCTCTTGGTTCTTGAGAACCCAGATTTGTTACTACAATTTGTTACAATTTTGTGCTTTGTTAGTACTCTCAAGCTAATTTTTGCTAAGTTGGTAAAATAGCACTTTTGAGCTTATAAAAGTGCATTGATTTACCTCAGTGTAGGCTTAGAAAAGAGGGAGGAATTTGTGAGGGTAGATGAACTGAATTGGGTTCTCTGTGAAATTGCTGTGGTAAATGCAATATGTAAAATTGGTTTGTACAGTAACCACAGTCATTGTTTCCTTTGGACTATTTAAAAATAAAAAAGCTAAATTAAATGAAGGCAGTTTTGGCTTTTGTTGAGACTTTGGTATTGCAGGTGAGCCAGAAAAACCTGTTTTGCTCAACTCGGCTTTTTGAAGAGAGTTGTAGAAATTGGGGGTGGACTGGAGCAGAGTCTAGGATTGTGTTAGGTTATAACATCCTTGCCCTTGAGACAACAGCATGACTCCTCCTTGTCTTTACTTATGCTATTCCTCTGCCTGGAATGCCTTCCCTCCTTTCTATCTAAATCCTACCCACCTCCTCCACGAAGCCTTCTCTAACTACTGGAGCCCCATTGATGTCTCCTTGTTCAGAACACCTATGGCATCTAACAGCCAGCACTGCACCGTTTAGCACTGTTTGTCCTATGGCAATTTCACATGCTACTGAGTGTGAGTACATTAAAATATAAATGTGGGGAAATATGCATTTTTTCCATTAAAATTTGAAAAGCAATAGGGGTATAGTATACAGGCATTTTTGTAGGTTTATGGAAGGTTTATAGGCTTATATACCTAGACTGTGAGTTTTGGGGGGAGGAGGGGAATTTGGGAATCTTAAATGTACTTTTTTTTTTTTTTAAATCTCAGAGAAACATTACAAACCTTATATTATGATCTTGATGATCAATATGTGTCCAAAATGTCATGTTTTTTATAAACGCAGTTTTTTTATTCTTTAACTAGCCTAACTTTTTTTTTTTAAAGCTTGAGAAATAACATTCTCTGTAGTGTTTAAAACTATTTGAATATCTGTTCTGCAATGAAGGAAGTTTTCTCTTTGCTTAGGCTAAGATGCCTCTTCACCCATCTAAGCATATCTTCCAAACCCATTCTTGTATCAGATACTATTATGTAACACACATTAAGTTTTATGATGTGAAAAAAGCTATTACATCCTGGTGTGTATGATTTTGGTTAACTTTGTATGATCAGTATGAGGAAAATTTTAACTATAAAGATGATTTTGACTTAGATTTCATGTAGTACTAAGGAGCTAAGACAATGGCTGTATTTAGATTTTTTTCTGTGACTTTATGCAAGTCAGTATGGCCATTCAGAAAATCGCCATACAAATATATGACTAAATATGCTTTAAATCATGTTAATTTAAAATCTGTGTAAGGTATCTATCTACTTTTAAAATTTTACCTGGAATTTACTGCATTCATTCTTGGATTATTTTACTTTTAAAATTAGCTGACATGACTTTGAATAAAGACCAGTTAATTTCCCTTATGGCTAACTTAATTAGGTTGGTTCTATGTATAGAATTTGTGAGTGGTTCTGACAGATTATTATTTTATTATAAGTTCTTAATGTATAAAACTGTTCCTTTAAATGATACGGTTCTTGAGCATATTTACATTTGGACAGCAGTCACATTAATTCTGGAGTAAGATTAATATAAAACATGTTTGAGATATATACATTTTCATTTAAAATTCAATATTTACATGGGTTTGACTTCTAATTGACCTCATGGTGAGAATGTCTCCTACTTGACATTCAACACAGGGATATACGAAAGAAGTGGTAATGTTCTTTGAATATTTTCATGTAAGTATATTATTCTCTGTGTGTTTTTTAGAGGTACCAATCTTGGGAAAAAGAAGCAACATATTTGTCATATACCAGGATGTGGTAAAGTCTATGGGAAGACCTCACATCTGAGAGCTCATCTGCGTTGGCATTCTGGGGAGCGCCCTTTTATTTGTAACTGGATGTTCTGTGGTAAAAGATTTACTCGAAGCGATGAATTACAGAGGCACAGAAGAACACATACAGGTTACTAATACTTACTTTTAACCACCAAAAATGAATTATAGGACTGCATACTGCCTTGAAGGTTTTTCTTTTTCTTGCATGCCTTACTGAACTGAATCTTTTAAAATATGTTCAATTTAAGATTTTTATCATTAATAACATCAGTCTACAAACACTTAAGACAGTTTCAAAAAATCTTTTAATAGCTGTAAGGTAAGCAAACCACATTTCATGGCGGAATAACCTATTCATTAGGCTATTTCATTTAGTTGATTTTACATAGAATTATGTAGTTATTTTATGAAATGAACCTGGGGATGACCTAGGCCTAAACCTAACTTAATTTTAATGAGTTTTCTACTGTTACTGTGTAAATGATCAAGATG
Organism: Uropsilus gracilis; assembly: GCA_004024945.1. Taxonomy (NCBI): domain Eukaryota; kingdom Metazoa; phylum Chordata; class Mammalia; order Eulipotyphla; family Talpidae; genus Uropsilus; species Uropsilus gracilis. Next base: position 110,514 of record PVHY01001143.1, read on the forward strand.
TTCATCAGTCTCTACACTGAATTGAAAGAAATAATGTAATTGTAGTCTCTAGAATGTTTGAAAGAAAAAAGCATGATGAAAGGGAGAATAGTATTTATTTTGAAGTCTCATATCTGGATTCAAATTCTGTTAGACTAGCTGAATAAGCTGACTGATTCTGCTTTCTACCTTCTATATTTACTTTAAATATCCAAAATAGCCTGTGTTGTATGTAGTAGAACAAATTAGATCTCTTATTTTAGTTTCTCACACATCAGGTAGGTTGTGGACAGATATTAACCTCTTTGAAACTGCAGCAGGCAGTATAAGAAATTAGATAACCAAAAAGATTTTATGTTGCAGTTTGCTTGAGTATGCTAAGACAGATCATTGTTGCTTGGAATAGTAAGGCATTGCAGTGGGCTAAAATAATAGACCTTAAAATAGCCCTATAATAGGATTTTCCCTGGTGAATTTGGACAGCACACTATAAAAAAGAAAAAATGTAATGGGGGAATAGGTGTAGGGAAAAACTCAGGAAACTATTGAGTTAAAGAAGGTTATTACAAATACCTTCAAGGCAGCACTTCTTAAACCTTTAAAGTATGTTAGAAACATTGCCTCTTTGGGGGGGGGGAGATAGTGAGAGAGAGAGAGAGTGTGTGCGTGCGTGTGCGTATGTGTGTGTGATTTCCCAATCTCCTTCGTTGTGTCATATGCCGAGTGGACTGTCTCAAGACTCATGTTTGAAGAGAATCTTTGGAAGACACCATCCCCCCCAAATACACCAAGGAAGAGATCATTTGAATAGAACAAGAAAGAGATCATTTGACAAGAGGGAAGGTCTTGTCTGACACATTTCCTTTAAGTAGGAGTAAGGGTCCTTGTAAGTTAGGTGGTGGAGAACATAAGTTTTATCATTACTTGCAAGTTTTTCATCTTCATACCACTTTGTACAATGATGAAAGTTTATACTGTAATAAAATTGGTTATTTGAGGAATATTTGTCTGGCATTGATTAGACTGGTGAGTGAAAGACTAGGATATCACTGCAGTGTATAGTGCAGGCAGTTCAGGTTTTCTCAAGGACCTACGTAGAATGGATGTGCTAGGACAAGAGATAGGTAAGACATTTTGAAGAAAATAATATATTTGTTTACTGATTGTTTCTGGCTTACTTTTGCCTTATCTTCTAGCAATCCTCTGACATAGTAGATTACCAGCATTTTAGAAGCTAACTCTTTTGTATTTAAAAAAGGTATTTCATGCTAGGAAATAAATATAGGCATGAGAGTCCTACTGATTTTAGCATCATGATGTATTGAGCTTGCTCTTGATTATTCAGATTGAAATCATGACATAATCTCCATTATACTTGAGATTACTCATTTAGCCTTAAGTTGTATCAGTTGTTTAATCTTAAAAGTACTCTTAAGAGCTGGCTGCAGTGGCACATGGCTTTAATCCCAACCCTAGGATGGGAGGCTGAGACTGAATTGCTTGAGTCTGCGGGTTTGGGACCCACCCGGGGCAACTTAGCAAGACCTAGTCTCAAAAAATAACTTGGTGTGGTGGTGCGCACCTGTAACCCCAGCTACCTGGGAGGCTGAGGCTGAGCGTCTCTTGAATCTGGGGTACCCTGGGAAATGAGTCTCTGGTTCCCTGGCAACATAGCAAGACCTAGCCTAAAAACAAAAAAACTTCTTAAGAGATGAAGAATATGAAAGGGTAATAGATTCAGCAGAAGTGTACTTCAAAGAGGTATCTTAGGTGATCATTTTATTAGCTGGTATTTGTGATGCTTTAAAACAGTTGATTATCGTAGTTGAAATATTTAAAATCTTATCTAAATATCTAAATCTTATCTAAATATCAAATTATAATAAGTTTGAAGACTACTTTTCATCAAAAAGTAAAGATTACAGATATATTTTGAAGAGAAATAACCTGACAGAAATCTTTAAGGGACAGAAGAAATTGTAAAATGAGCACGGTTTTAATTGAACTGTATTCCCTGTTCCTAGGAGTTATTGTTGGCTTCCTTTCTTTAGGAATGATCATTTTGTTAATACTAATTTTTGAAAACTTATTTTTATTTTAACAGGTGAGAAGAAATTTGTTTGTCCAGAATGTTCAAAACGTTTTATGAGAAGTGACCACCTTGCCAAACATATTAAAACACATCAGAATAAAAAAGGTATTCACTCTAGCAGTACAGTGCTGGCATCTGTGGAAGCTGCACGGGATGATACTTTGATTACTGCAGGAGGAACAACACTTATCCTTGCAAATATTCAACAAGGTTCTGTTTCAGGGATAGGAACTGTTAATACTTCCACCACCAGCAATCAAGATATCCTTACCAACACTGAAATACCTTTACAGCTTGTCACAGTTTCTGGAAATGAGACAATGGAGTAAATATTACACAAATACTTATTCATTGTGGTTATTTTTATACAGTAGTGAGAAGAATATTGTTCCTAAGTTCTTAGATATCTTTTTATTGATGTGCAAAAATTTTTGGATTGACAGTAACTTGGTTATACATGACACTGAAATGCCTTACTTTGTATGATATTCCATAGTATATTAAAAATGGTAAAATTGCATGGGTTTTGTAGGTACTTTTGGAATCTAGAGGAAATGAAATTTTACCAAGTTATATAAAGAGAAAATTGAATTTAACAATGCGAATGGTAGTCTAACCAAATGCATCAATCCTGTGTGGTTTAGTGTAAAAATGAGAACATGTTGGTATTTATCTATTGTAAGATAAAAAAAAAGTTGGTGGGTGAAAGAAATCATGTTATGATAAAAAAAATTTTTGTAATTTTCTTGATGACTGGAATTTTTATTATGCATAACTGACAAATCAAGTTTCCAAGCAAATGTTACATAGCGTAGGCTTTACTTAGCTTATCAATTTGTCATTTTGAAGCTAATTATTTTAATTAGGTTAACTGTACAATATTTTAAGCATTACTCTTGTAAGATTTTGAAAACTACATTTTAACATGGAACTCTAGGGATAGTCACCTTTTAAATCCTGTTGAAAAGCCATGTTTAAGATTTAATTTGCCAAAATAATGTCTTGTTAATATTCTTTCAATAACGAAGTTGGGCAATATAACCGATGTTTAAAAAGTTTAAAATGTATAGACTGAGGCATTTGGGTGGTAAGAAAATGTTATAGTGAATTATCCCTTTTCTTGAATATTGGAGGACCAAAAATATTAAGGTGTATTGCGTCTTAGCAGTGATTTTTTTTTTTTTTTTTTAATTCACTTTTGTTTTAAAAAACATGTCTGCCAGGGCCTTAAAAGCCATCATGTAAATTACCAGTAAAGTATAACATATGCAAACAAAATCACTTCCATAGTGACGATACTCCAAACCTATGGATATTAGTCATAGAAAACTAGAGGTTTTATGATATTTTTTTAAGCCTTTTTTTTTTTTTTTTGTCTAGGTAGTCAGTCTGCACTTAAATATCAACCATTTTCCTTCTTTGCTTCTTCCCTTAAAATTTATATGTATCCAGTACATTTAATTGAGAAACATGTTTTTTATTACGCTGTATTTTCTTTTTATTTTTTAATTATTGTTTATATTTTCAATTATTAAAAAATGTACAAAATAAAGTTTCATCGCTGGTCTTGTAAGAGCTATACAATTTTCCTAAATGTATACCTATAAACTGCAGCAGTTCACCTATTTCAAAAATTGAAATTCTGTTCATTTGTTATTCTTAAGACCACCTCAAATTTAAAGGCTACCTTATTGTACGTTTAAAGTGTATTATATAACAGTGTGGTAGTTAATAAAACACTATTTTTTTTTTCTTTTGAGTTTGTTGTATTTCTATGCATTTAAAATACTGCAGTGCTGTGGGATAGGAAAACCTGTTTTATTTTTCTTTAGCTTAGCCTTTTCAGATTCTTAGTTTCAAACACTGAGATATTATTATAAACAGTAGATTTTACTGAAAAAGGAGTAGGGCCACTAGACGATTAATTTTTCACCTAAGAATGACTTACTAAATAACGTGTGAAAAAATATTTTAGTCCACATAGACTTTTTTTACTTTTAATCAGTATCATTTTGCAAGCCTTGTATTTTTGTCTTGTTAAAAGTGTTGCAGAATTTTTGACTTAAAAAATTTATACGAAGATTCCTGAAAGCAGTAACATAAGGTTTGTAACCATGGCAAGAGTTACTTTAAAAAGGCTATGTTGTGAATTGTAATTATAATAAAAGAAGGGTAGTAGTAAGGGAAAAATGAACAATATGAATATGACTTTCAGATTTTAAAATTAAGTCCAGTTTTCATATATTTCTTACAGTGGAAGTAAAGAAGACTGGGTCTTTCCAGGATCACTCTGACACTGTCAATAATGTCTTTGAATGCATAGGACAATTCTAGATATACATATGAGCACAAGTAGAGTTTTCCTAAATGTGAGACTTAATAGTGTGAAGTAGGAAGGAATTTTTGAGATTAATCAATGGAAATTACTTCGAAGTCACAAGGATTAGAATTTGAGTCTTAAAAGTTCTTTTATAGATTATTTTTAGAGTTTATTAAGGACATATAAAGCAGATGGTAGGAGGTTGGTGAGTTGAACAAAATAACATGGGGTAAAAAATCTTAAAATTTGAGAGAAATATTTTTAGATGATGCTGAAATTTTACAGTAAGTTTATAGGTTTTATTCTTTGAATTTCCAGGCACATTTTATTTGTTCTTAGAGCATGAATGCAATGAAGAAACTAGTTTTGAAAAGTATTTACAATTTTAGATCTTTTTCAGTATCCATTAGGAGTATAGCAATGAACGTTGGATCTTTACCTAACAAGTTAGGTTCACCCTCAGCCTTGGTGAATTTGTTTCTATTTTTATATTTACAAAAATGTTGACTACACTATAGTAAATTATTAAAGAATCATCCTGAAAGTCTTTCACAATTATGACATCTAAGTGTGTACTTTTTCTTAGTATAAATATACTCTTTAATTGGTACTTTTGTCAATTGCTTTATTTTTGTAAAGGCTATTTGTTCACACATTGAGTATATTTACATACAAATAAAAAAAAGTAGAACATACTCTCCTAATAAACTTAGGTGTCTGTACTCTTTATCAATTTAAAGAAGATATTTAGGAAAATTTTAATTTCTGTAAGTTTTGGCTTAATGGCTTTGAACAATGATTCAGTTAAACAAAAAGTATGTAACACTTGAAGGGAGTACATCTATTTGCAAAATGGCAGGTGTAATTTTTGGGCAAAATAGTGGAAGTGCTTACTTAAAGAGAGACTTCATAGAAACAGTTATTGTTCATCAGAAAGTGCTGGTTACTAAATTCACTTTAATAGATTTGAAAAAGATCCACAGAATTTACTTCAGCCAGCCTCAGCCTCCTTAAAGGCACATCTCTAGGGTAGGATATATATGTATTTTACAGCAGTTTCTCATGGCACTCTGATAAACACTTCTGGCTTAGAATCACTTATGAGGTAACACCTGCTTAGTATTTTAATTGTACTGCAGATCCTAATACTAATCAGAATCCCTACTTTAAAAAAAAATTTTTTTTTAAAAATATTTGGGGTTATTACATAGATGATTTTACGACTTACTGGTGACATTTGATTTTAAAATATGTTGACAGTGGATGCTACCTATTAAGATACAAGTTGGCAGAAATTGTTTTCAATGTACTATTGAAATTATTTGTTTCACTAATGTTTACAGCTTGTTGCCATGAATGAGTAGTAAGTCTTGTCTGATAGAGTGCAAAAATTAGTTATATCTTGGGAACAAGATCTCATGTTTTAGTGAAACTACCACCTTTGTTTAGTGCTGGAAATAACTATTGGTATGACTCCCTGCTTTGCATATATTCATGTATCATGGTAAATATATACAAGTGCTCTAGAAGATTAAAAAGATACACAGCGCTATTGAAACTCAGTTCTGTGTGAAAGGGGTAGAGAAAATGACAGTAAAGATAGTGATCGGAATTTGAGAGGGTGTTGAAAAATGGATTATCAAGTTGTAAAGAAGTTTGGAATTTAATCTTTGACACTGGTTCTTAATCTCTGGGATCATAGGTATAAAACATGAATTCATATTTATAATCAAACACTGACAATCTCTGAGCTAGCTAAGAGACTGAACATTAGGAAACAGCCACACTTAGAGTCCTCCAAGACAGCTGTCTTGGAAATCGTGGGAATTGCAGGATTGTACAGAAAGTGAAACAGTGGAGAGGTTAAGTCAAATGAAAAACAACAAGAACTGTTTTGGCAATAAAGTTGTCTTCTGATCTTTGTAAGTAATTGAGAGTATTTGGGTGAAAGAGTGCTTGATTGAGGGCACAGAAGAGGTTATGATGACAGCAAGTGTAGAATGTTAAGTTTGGTGGTGAAGAGAAGATGGGGTCATCTGTAGCTGAATTAATATGAGGGAATTTGTTCAAGTATGTGATTATAAAATAACTCATATTGATGAACTCAACTATAAAAATTTAAGTGATCTCTAATAAAGCCAGAAGTTTTGTTTGATTTTTAGTTTGTCTAAAACATTTTCTAATTTGTTTCCCCCTATTTTTTTGAGACTAGGTCTCACTATGTTGCCCAGGCTAGTCCTGGTCCTGTGAACTCAAGCTATCCCAGGCCTCAGCCTCCCAGGTAGCTGGGATTACAGCTGCCCACTACCATGCCTGGCTGCTTTTTTGAGACCAGGTCTTGCTATGTTGCCTGGGGTAGTCTCGAACCTGCGAACTCAAGCGATCCCTGGCTTGCTTCCCAGTGCTTGGATTACAGGCGGTCGCCACCATGCTCAGCTACTTTGTCACCTTTTAAAATTGAAATTGACACTTTAAAAAGTTGCACAATATGTTGTCGTAAAGCAGATTTTATATTACTTCATTATTGTATATTTAGTACACTTTGTTGAAAATTATGTGCTGAAAGGTAGCCTATTTGCTTCAGCCATTATCTGGTCCCTATTCTCTACTCCCCAGCTTTGTTATAACTCAGTCTATATTAAAGTTACAACACTAGATGTGTGGTGGGTTTCTTATTTTCTTCAAACGTAATTTTCATCATCTGTGAAAGGGATAACTAACGGGACCCCTTAACAGGGTTGTTGTGAGTAAACTGTTAGCATTTAGCATAGTGTCTGGTTTATATTTGTCACTTAACTAAAGATCATCCTTCCCTTTGCTCTCTTCTGTATATTAACTGGAGATTCTTTTTTTGTATGTTGAGAGGACCAATGTTTGATTATGGTTCTATTTTGACTATGATTCATGCATGGATTTTTCTCAATTCAGAATGGAATAAGAAAAATATGAAGCATAGAAAAATGTCTTGAAGAAATTATACCCTGATGTAGAATTTGAACTATTTTAACATTTCCAGAAACCAAATGAAGACTAGGTGTATTTCCATTGGAGATAAAAGTACTTTTAGTGATTTTAAAATTAAGTTGGAAAAGGCCATCAAAGAATTGTGACTTCTTCAAAAATGATCTGAACTTTCAGTTTGTATTATAAGGAAATACAGAAAGTGTGAAGTGGATTAACTTTAAAGATATCTGTCCCGTTTTCTGAATACTTTTGCCTCAGGGATTAGTTGTTTAGATGATTGAACACGGATGGAGTGGGCATTCTGGTCGAACTTGAGTCAGTTAAATGATTTATCCTGAGAATTTGGAATCAGAAACTTAATGTCTTGGCAATCCTTTTTGAATGTGCTTTGTAAGGCAGAAAGAAAATAAGACAAAGATGAGTTACAGTCCCTGAAGGAAAAGATAAAGAAGATGGTTGCCTTGATTGCTGATTTTGATACTTTAGTGTTTATCTGCACTTCCAGTTCCTGGGATCCTTAGGGTATCCCTGAAACCTTACTGATTAACCCACTTCCAACTGTAATTTTTTCTTAAGCTTGGGAGACTTACTTCCTACCAAATAATGCCAATTAAGTGTCAGATACAATTCCTTCTCAAAAAATGATGTGGTTTGAAAGTTAATGACTATTGAAAGTCATGGTTAATGCCAGATTAGTCAATTTTAGATGAGGGAGGACTTTATAGACTGAAAAGTAAAGGTAGAATCAAGGACCAGTAAAATGTGTCAAGAGAACTGATTAAATGACTTTGAGCCCATCTACATGGTGTCTATGTCTTAAGGAATATTCACTTACTGCTACCTTAGCTTGTAGCTGTTAACACCTCATCTTCTGTTTACATTTTTACTGGGTATTCACTTTAAGGTTAGGTTTGGGTCACACTTCTAGTTGTGTGTACCCAGTTATTTAGTATTCCTCATGCTTTGCCCTTTAAAAATTCTTAGTTAACTGCATCCTTGCCATTTTTACTCTTAACTCTGGTTTTTAAATTTGAATCATCTAGTAAATGCAAAACTTTTCATCATACTATGATTATATTTTGGACTTAGATACATTTGGGTTTATGTCCTGACTGCTACTTAGTAGTATGTGACCTTAGATTCTACCCTTCAATTTTGAGCCTCAGTTTTCTAATCTGTAAAATGGGGGTGATAGTAGCATGCTCATAGGGTGATGAAGGAAATAAAGCATGTAAATCACTTCCCACAATGTCTGCCACGTAGCTAAGTACTAGTAAATATAAACCTTGGAGAAATCAATATTCTTCCTATATTGGAAATATTTGAAGCACCTAGTTGTCAGCAAATACTATAACAAAGTTGTTAGTGTTTGTAGTGGGCCTTCCCCCAACCCTCTCAGCATTTCAGGCATAAAAAATACAGAAAACCTATATAACACAATCAGTCTCATCATGGAACATGCTTGTTTCATTTTAAAAAACTATTACAATTAAAATCTGTATAGACCTATTCTGATCCTTTTATCTACCTTCATGGAAATAGCTGCTGCTCTGAGTTTAATATTTACCAGAATGAGACCATGAGTGGTTTTATATGCTTGTATGAATGCCTGTACTCATTTTTTCACTCATGTATTTGATATGTATCCATGTTAACATGTTTCTCTAAATCATTTCAAATTCTGTAGTTCATTGAAAGTTACAGTTTATTCATTTACTTGTTGATGCACATTTAGGTTAAATTCAATTTTGACTTATAAAATATTACAATGAAGTATTTTACATTTTTCTTGTGCACCTGTGTGATTTTTCTCAGGCATGAATCTAGAGCTTCCATCACTGGCCAATACAAACTTCTTCCAGTTTGCCAGATTTTGCCAAATTCATCTCTACAGTGGGTAGATCAAACTCCTGTTAGCAGTGTATGTATTTTCTCATGCCTTCCCCAAACCTTTGCCTTTGCAGGTATTTTTTCCAATGAAAATGCAAGGGTTTTTTTGAGTTTGGCAAAAACAGGTGTAACTAAGTAGTTAAAAAGGAACCAGAAAGAGAGCCATACATATATAAACTTCTTTATAAACATATATAAAGAAAGAAATTGGTACTAGTAGGCATAACCAGACATTAAAGCAGAAACAATGTATGGTTTTCTTACTGGCTCCATCTTTTAACACTTACCTGTCCTCACCCTGTATGGTGCTCCCCACAACCTCTCATAGGGGTCTCACAGCAAACAACCCTCTTAGATTGAGTATTATCAAGAGGACTCAAACCTAGTTACTGCTCTCCCCCTCATGTTCCTCCAGAGGCTGGGAATAGAGGTTACTCCACTGTGGCTTCTAGTCTGCCCTGACTCCAGTTCTTTCCCATCCAGTCCCACTCCCATTCCAGCTTCAGGTGGTCTTGATCCCAGCAGACTGTTGTGTAAACTGACTTTGAATGGGAAATGCTTTCTTGTGGAGAATCTCAGTACCCTGCCCCACACATTCATTTTATGTGTGTGTGTGGATATGCATGTATATATCTCCCCACATGATAGGTCTCAAATGATAAATCGTGATTTTGACACTCAAAATATGGTGAGGTTGAAATTGCTTTCATTGTGTTTATAATCCATGTTTCCTCTGAAGGTCATTACCAGTTTGAATCCTTTGCCCACTGAGTTTTCTGGGTAATTTACAGTTTTTGCATTGATTTTTAAACTTTCTTAAGTTTATATACATGTTATTTTAAAGTTATACCTGCTGATAGCATATTTTTTCTCAGTCTGGGACTTATCTTTTAACTGGTGTTTTGTGAGTGTATTGTTTTAAAAAGTGTTATGAATCTCTGAGTTGTAGCTTTGATGAAATTCTCTGATGTCAAAAATATTTTTTTAATTCTTTTTTTATAATTTAATTTTATTAATTCTTTAGATTTTACAGTGTCAGCAAATGGTTATTGGAAAGCCTCCCTCCCCCCCTCCGTTGATGACCCCTCAGTTCACTCTGGCCCCTCTCCTTGTTTTTTGATCTATGTTGACTCCTTTGGTCTCTTCGTTCTCTGTGGCAATGTCCTTTTCTTGGGTGAGGGACTGTGATCCTTAGATCACAGTGTGTGTTGGTAGATGTTCAGTCTTATCTCTGCACTGGATAGCAGTTCGTTCTCATTTGGAATCTATTAGAAAGGCATCTGCTGAAAGCCTTTGCAGGTCATTTCCTTTCCTTCAGATTTCCCCATCTCTGAGACCTTCCTCTCCCATGGAATGGGGAGGGGTACCTTGCTTTCTTGAGTTGCGGGTAAGCCCTTAACTTTTGACACGTCCACTCCTTGTGTGGCCTTAGGTGTGACTCTGTGACAGGTCATGACCGTGATCATTTCTCCAGTCCATTATACATTGTCTTTCTCACAGTTCCTTCTCTTGTGTTCCGCTCGTACGTGTGCACAGGATTTTGCTCTGGTCCTTCATCAATTCTATCTGTTCTATAGATGATTAGTTCTCTTCTCATTTCTTCTGAGGACTAATTGGGGTGAGAGTGAAAGAGAAGGGCCACCTTTATAGTCCTCCCACCCCCACCGGCCATTCCCCACCCCACCCCCCACCTGCCGAAGGGACCACCTGCTGAAGCAGCTCTCAGCAGGCAGGCCTGGAACCCTAACCGGGTCCAGCTGCATGCACCTCCCTCAAAAATATTTTCCTCTAAAACTTTCAGGATTTTGTTTTTCAGTTTATTAACCCATTTTCAAATTATGCTTGTTTAATCCACTTTGTAGATTATGTGACGTCTCCAATATTTACTCTGCATAGTCACTTGGTTACACAGTTTATTGAATCGCCCAGTTTCCCCCATGATTGTAGTGTTACCCTTGTCATTCATCAAATTTCCATTATGTGTGTCTGCAGTTCCATTCTGTCTTTTGTATCCTGAGACCATATGATCAGTACCATGGCTTGCACATCTTTCATTATCTGATAGGGCAAGTCTCTGCTTACCTCTTACCTGCCCTTCAAAATAGTTTTGACTATTAATTGAACTGTGGCTTTTTTCTGAATTTTGGAATTATTGATAGTCAAATACCATTGGAAAATCATGTAGAATTTTTGTTGGAATTATACTAAGTTTATAGCTTAATTTGAAGGAAGAATATCTTCCTATCCATGAACTTGCTGTACCCAAGTCTATCTCAAGTCCTTAGTGTCCTTTTTTATAAATTATTTTCTCTTTGAAATTTCTTATGACCTTACATTTATGCCTATGTGTATTATTTAAAAAAATAATTATGGGAGATTAGATTTTTAAAGTTAAATGTATAAAGTGGTCACTGCTGGTCTATATAAATGCTGTTGACTTTTATAAATTGACCTTGTCTAACAATCCTATGTAAGTCTCTTGCTAATTCTAATAGTTTGCCTATTCTAGGGCTTTCTATCGAAGTAGTCATGTTTTAACTCAAGAAAAGGTTTGTGTCTTTATTTCTAATTTTCATACCTGTACTTAATATATATATATATGTTTTGTATGTATGTGTATATGTATGTGTGTATATATACTAATATTTATACAATTGTTTTGGCAGCTGAATGTTAAATAGAAGTGGCAGCGAATATCTTTGCAATGTTTCTGAACTATCACTTTTCTTTCCTACATTTGAACCTATGTTAAAAGAGGATGTGATAGGTGTCATTTCCATTTATAATTCTGGCTTAAGTAACAGTCACATAGCTAGCAAATGCCAAAATGTGGACTCATCTAGATCTTCTGATTTCAAATCTGTTGTGATTAACACCACAGTTATTTTCATAGAATTTATATGATTAATGACATTTATTCCAGTCTTCAACAAACCTTTGACTGCATGCTATATGCTTGGCACTTGAGAAAAAATTTAATTCACAATTTTTTTCCTTAATGGAATTTAAGTCAGAGAGACTGATGGCATTTTAACAACAATTTCCTTTCCTCCTTTCTGACTTAAAAAAAAATTCTATCTGGCTTCTCTGGTTTCTTGTACTCTTTCGATTTTTATTTCAAAGTTGGGGGAAGATTAGTTTTTTGGTTTTGGTTTTTTTTTTTCCTTTCTTTCTTAAACATGATCCTTTTAGAGCTACATCATAACCCTGCTAACTGTCCACAGATGTGACATCTGGAACATGTACCCCAAACCATGCAAGAGCCTGAGAGTAGGCTCTCTGTCTCCTTGGCACAGTTACATAGAAGAGGGCACCTAATAAATTCTTCATGAAGTCAAAAACCTAGGGGCTTACTTGTTCAAGCTCTGGTGTTAAATTTGCTTATTCACTAGACATCAGGCAGGGAAGAACAAAAAAAAGAAAAGCAACTGTATGGCCAAGGTCACAAATCTAACTGGAGATAATGAGTTGATGCTGAAGTGGAACTGGAGACTGAAAGCAGCAATATATGTGCACACCCAACTGGTCAAGAAGGAAAAGTAAGAGTCTGCCCTGTGGAATCATTTGAGGCAGAGCAGAAAGGGAAATGGGTTTGAAGACATTTCAAAGTGAGCAGGCTTGCATTACCTGGGCTCCTCTCTGCTAAACTCCCTTATTTTTTTCGTTGGCAAAGGACAAAGGAACAGTCCTTTGTCCTGAGATATGTTCTGCCTCTAAACCTGGGCCATGGAGGAGAGGCTTGGAAGTGAGCAGTTACGAGCTCTACTCTGGAGGAGGAATGTGCTGGAGAAGGATGGGGCAAAAGTCAGTAGCCTGTATGCAGAGTTGTCCACAGGAGGAGCTTCTTGCTCCTAGTAGTCTCAACTTGATCTGAAATGGTTTTTGGATTTTCACCCAGAGTGAGCATCCCTTCCTTTATTCAGAACCTTTCTCCCACATCATGAGGATGAGGAGCAAGCTTCAAACTGAAATTCTTTGTTTTTGTTCTATAAGAGCAAAGAAAACTTTCCTTTTGCAAACAGGTATAACATCATCAGGCTCATGCTGTGGCTCTATCAAGTTGCCATTAGTCAGGCTTCTGACTGCTGAAGACCCATAGTCTGCTTGCCACTGATCTCTAAGAATTAGTAGGTCCAAGTGCAAATTTCTTCGTTTTTATCAAAGTTTCTTTTGCCTTAGTTTCCCTCTTGCCATATGAGCAGGGAGGGTGATGCTAGGGTTTGGTTTCACAACCAGCTTCTTTAAAGAGTTATGCACATTCTTTTCACCACTTTTTCTCTCATTCTCTTCTCAATTTACTCAGTTCTGGTTTCTGCCCCATTGCTTTACTGAAAATGTTCGTTAAAAGGTCATCAATAACCTTCATGTCACTAAACTGCATAATGTTTAAACATGCACATCCTGCCTGACCTCAGGTGTGTTCAGGTCAGTTGACTCATCTTCCCTTCTAGAAACATTGCGTTTCATTGATGACCACAGCCTGGTTGAGTTTCCTTCTACCTCTGCTTCTCTCCTTTCCTGACTTTTTTCTTCTATTTCAACGTTTCTTCTGACATTGAAATGTTTTGCCATATCCTGAGCAGACTTTTCTTCTCACTTTGTACTCTTCTAGTAGACAGCTACCAAGTTTTCTCTCTCTACTCCACATCTTACTTGAGTTGAAGCCAAGATATTGAGTAACTATTTTTCCCTTCTATTGAGAGCTGCACAGACACCTCACATTTATGCATGTAGAACTCAATTTCTGAATGTCCTTAAACCTGGAACTTCCATGTCCTTCTCAGTGAATAGCATCAGTATCTAATCTCATTCTCTGGTGGTTTTAACTTAGTGTAATGTCTTGGAGGTTCATCCACATTGTGGCATGTTTCAATACTTTATTGCTTTTTAAGGCTGAATGATATCACTGTATGGATATACCACATGTAGTTTGTCTATTCATCCACGAGTGGGCATTCTGTGTTGTTTTTTTTTTTTAAATAGTGCTGGCTATTAACATTTGTGGAACACTATTTGAACACCTGTTTCAGTTCCCTTACGTATATACCTAGAAATTGCTAAAATGATTATTTTCCCGATTTAAAAATATTAAAAACGTTCTTGGACCACCAAGTTTAATGTGGGAGCCTAGCACTGCACCTACTGTTTCTCATAATTAAGTGGATCCTACATTCTTTGCCTTCTGGGAAGCTTCTTATACAACTCTGCTGCATCAGGAAAGGGGCCACTCCAGCTAGCCTTATAGAGCAGAAGACTTGCTGAGTAGCATAGAGAGTGAATCTAGTCTCATTTCCCATCCCAGGGAACAATAGGAGTTGATGGCAATAGTCAGCTGAGCTCAAAGCAAAGGCCTGTTCTGTTTATCAACAGCTCTGGACTATAGAGTCCTTCAGCTGAAATTTGTCCCATTTCACCACCTCATGTTCTTACCTCCACCTCAGCTACCTCCCCTCAGGGAGCCTGAGCTTAACAAGAAACATAACCAATCCGTCTTGTCTTGAGTGTGGTACTGCTAGTGTTAGATAGTACAATATAACCAAGTATGCTACCATTATTTTTAAGAGCTTCCATTAACTGAAAGTCAGTCTCAAGTCAAGTTTGAAATTCTGAAAAGAGAAGTCCCAAGTAGAATGAAGTATATGATAATCAAGGGCATGATAATTTCCCTGGCATTCTATATCTCCCCTGGTGTTTTTGTAGTAAACCAATGGTAACAGAAAAGGGAGAGGATAACCATGCTTTATTTGAATGCATTTTTAAATTTTTTTTTTGGTTTACCTCAAATTGCTTTATTTTCTTTCTCTTTGCTGCTTTGTATGCTGAGTTAGGAGGCTAAAGGGGACTAGTACAAGGTATTTTTTTTTGGGGGGGTTTTGTCTTTTTTTTTAATCAAAGGTGACATAGCACCTACATTTACCTGCCTTACCATCTAGACTTACCTTTGTCTTTTTCACTCTCTGCTTACCTAAAGAAGAAGACCCTAGACAGATCTACCATTGTTTCACGATCTTTGCATCACTGCTTCCTTATGCTGCCATTTGTAACAAGAGAAGATTATAGTCAGGAAAAGTCCCTACCCAGTTTTTTTTTTTTTTTTTAGTCAAACCCACAATATTTTCCATCCCCCCTTTTAATTACATTTGCTCTGTGGTTTGGGTAAGCAGACCACATTGCTTGCCGCCTAAATTATTTTTCAACTACCAAATTGCTACATTTGTGAACACGTCCCCAGATTGTTTTGTACATGTTTTTAGGCAAGCTGTCTTTTAGGAAATTGGATTATATTATTTATTATGATATGTAATTATAGCATCGATGTCTTATATACCTTTTGTTACAAATATATGCCAATTAATTTTTACCTGTTTCAAGATTGTTAAAGGAGTTCTTAGGCATTAAAGCATACTGTCAACAGAGTAAGTTTTGTACAGAAGGTTGGAGAGAAAATCCAGATAAAGTTTCCACAGATTAACTTAATAATTTTACAGGTGCCCTGATGTCTTTTAATCTGTTTTTGACAGTAATTGTTGAACTTCCTTACTCCCTTTGAGTTATTTTGTGAAATGCAAGTGGATCATTACAAAACCAAGATATTCAGTAATCTTGTTTAATCATGTCAACATTAACTCCACTTGGAGATGAATGTGCAGATAATAATTGTCAGTACTTTGCAAGTATTTCACTATGCTGGAGAATTGCCTCTATTTTTGTCAAAAGCTCAGTGATAGTAAATACCATGGTAATAGAGAATAGCTAATGGGTCTGGGAAATCAGAGAATATAAGCCAGGACCAGAATGGATTTTTTTTTTTAATTGAAGGAGAGGAAAGAAAAAAAAGGGCTTTCTGAGTCCAAGATACTATACATTTCCCCCAGACTCCATATTTTATGGGAGAAATAGATTTACAGGGGTTTCTTCATGTGTTTGATAATTTCCCCTCTAGTTCACTTTAGTTTCACATCTATGATTTCTAGGGCTGACTTTAATTTCAAGTTTTGAACATAGACTTGGTTCTGTAATGAAATTAGCTCTCAATTATAGGGTCTATATTCTGTAATCATTTTATCTGGTAACCCAGAGATGTGCAGGAAGACTCAAGAAGGGATCTAGTGAAACTCAAAAATAAAATGTGGGCTATGTAAGCCTGGGGTCAGACAGTTCTAGGTCCTTTGCCCATTAGTATTGGAAACGGGAGTGAAACAGGCGTGTGTCTGGTGCCATGTTCGTGACATGCCTAATTAAGATAATAAAGCAGACTCTCTCAAGGCTTGGCCAGAGTTAATTATGCTCCCCATTATCTGATGTTTCATTACCTTCTAAAGTTTCTCAGTGGAAAGTCTTGCAAGAGGTATTTTATGAACAAGTTGTAACTTTTTTTATGGCTCTTAGTGATTTAGACCAGATTCATGACCCACAACCACGTTTGCCATGGTGAGCAATATAGGCTTTATTTTCTTCCCGGACTTTGTGCAGTGAGTATTAATTCCTGATCCTGCCCCCCCACCCCCATACTGCTTAAAAACGATGTCCTATGAGTTATAATGTGTTCCTTAGTAACTGAAGTGAAAATGTGTATGGTGGAGGGCTGTGGGTGCTTTGGTGGTGGGTGTGGTGTGTGATAACATTCCAAGAGGTGTGAACATATATCTCTGAATCCATGCATTTTGCATTTTACTGCAAAAAAATATATACATATATATATATATATATATATATATATATATATATATATATATATATATATATATATAACAAACCCAGCAAAAAAGAAATGAAAATGAAATATTTTAAGATGTAAACTAACCTTTGTCCCTACTTGAAATGCTGGCAACTGGGAATTTCTTTTAGTGCCAAGTGCTATGGGGCATGCACAAAACTGTCACTAGAGACTAGACAAGGGGTCAATTAAGCCAGAGTTGGGGCTCATGGAAGGTTGCCTGGTAAAGTAACAAAAGCTGAAAATGAAAACGAGTTGTCTGGAAAAGAATGACAAACTAACTGCATTCTATTTCAGTTACCTCTATTTATCCAGGGCTTAGTTGAAGATGTAGGTGCCTGATTATGGAGGTGCACATAATCCATTGACAACAAATATTTGTTGCCTGATTGAGGAAACTTGAATTTAGCAGGACTGTTTGGAGACATGATAACCATGTGCGTATATTTTGGGCAGCAGTGGACTACTGTGAGAAAGAGCTTAAGGGCAGATGGTGCCTCACATTAGAAACTGGATAGCTGCCTCCTCTTATCTTCATTAGTATCTGCATTGTATTATTGTGGACACTGGGACAAGGGCAAGGCTCTAAGCACTCATGACCATTACTCAGGCTTTCTTCATCAGTGGAGCTGGGCTCATCAAGGTTTTGTGCTACTTTAAAGAGGGGGCTGTGATCCTGAAAAGAAGACGCCACCAGTCAATTGCCCGGGGAACCACAGACTCAAGTGATCCCCATTCTCAGCCTCCCAGCTAGCTGGGATTAACAGGCGCATGCCACCACACCCAGTTATTTTTTGAGAGTAGGTATCACTATGTTGCCCCGGGCAGGACTCGAACCCGCAGACTCAAGCGATTCCCAGTTTCAGCCTCCCTCTTTAGGCTGGGATTAAAGATGCATGCCACCACACCCAGCAAACCTCAGCTTCAAAAACTGGGCAAAGAAAAAGCTGCAGAAAAGAATTTGGGCAAAATTGTATTGCGTATTTGCTGTTTGTCTTCATTAGGTAAGATACTCCAAGACTGGATAGAATTTTCTCAAAGCCTCTTAGAGAGGCTTTAGAGAGAAAATGTGCTAATTTGCTACATTCTCCTTGTCAAAATATATTAGAAGATATCTTGTAAGTTAACATTGTCCTGAAAGCAGCAGGAAGAAAAAACTTACAAGGCATGGTGATTTCCCTAATGTTGACGCTAGTATTTTTCGTAGTAAATAAAGGGCAGAAAAGAGAGAATATAGATGTTTCCTTTTCAATTTTTATTGAGTCAGATTCCATAGAATAGAAGTTTCATTGTCCTCCTTTAACCATCCAGAATGTTAGGTCAATATATACAAACATTTCTAGAAGAGATTTTGCTCCAGTAGCTCTGCCATTGGATAATTTGATAACTTCTCCAGAGTTCTTTTTGAACTATACCCTCCTACCCTATGCTTTCCACCATCTCCAAGACAAGTTCAAGTGTTGAAGGACTGCTGGGGTGGCTGGCCTGAGTACCAAGTCGAGCTGCAAAGCAATGAAGTTTTTTGCCATGTTCCCTGAGGTAGAAGATGCTTGTGCCAGCAAGGAAGTAACAAATCCTGTCTCTCCATGGTAAAAGGCTTGAAAATTATATGATGCAATGTTATCACTGCAAGATTTTTCCATTAGTTAGAAAATAGTGTCACTCTGGGCAGGTGGAATATTGTCTAAGATTCAGCTTGGCAGAGGAAGCTAGGTGGGATTTCAACCCCTTCTTGCACCTTGTACATGGTGACCTTGATGCACTGCATCTCCTGGACAATGTTGATATCAGCATGGCAGCCACAAGTGGAAATTTTGGGCAGATTTGGTCTTGGTACTATAGCATCTTTTTCTCCTTTTTCTATCTGCCCTTCTTTCACCAAGTATGTTCTAGACTCCCCTCCCCCCCAATTAGCATATTATACAAGCCTCTCAGATGTCAAATCTTTTTTCTTTCCTGGTCCTTTATTAAACATTATACATCTATGTTCCACTCCTCCCAGACCCTCCCAGAGGCAGAAGTTAATCTGGTTAATAAATTGCTACTAATATATTATTGTTTTGGTAGAACTTGAATAAATACAATTTTATAGTATTATTCACAGCATTTACATTTTAAAGACTTAAACCCCAAAGAGAGAAGAATGCTGTAGATTTCATGTTTTAGGGCATGGTCAGTAGAGAGATGTTTTAGGGTTGAGGTGTTTTTGTTTTTTCTTTTTTCATTTTCCGAGCAAACAATGTAAGTATGTATTCTTGTACAAGAAGTGAATTCAAGTGATAACCGGAAATGGTATTCAGTAGTTTTGGGCAAGTGGAGAGACATATTTACAAACATTTCAAGATTTTGTTTTGCTTCTAAATACTGACTCTTCTAACATTCTAGGAATGCTACTCACCACCTTTTTGCTCACCTTTTCCGTTTTCTCTTAATGACCTGTGAATCTGCTATGCTTATTTAAATTTAGCACATTGTTAAGAGTAGTAAATTTATTTGCATCCTTGTCAGAAATAACCAAAAAGTCTTGGAATAAATTAGTTCTAGTCATACCTTGGTCCAAGAATTCATGTAACATCACGCCCTGGTCACCCTTTCTTGCTCTTCCTCTCTATCTCTTAAACTGCAACAACCCTTTACATAAGAAAAAAATCAAAATTATTTTAAACATAGGGAAGTTGCAAAAATAGTCCAGAAAGTCCCTTCACTCTTCCTCAAGTTTTAACATCTTGTGTGATGATAATACATCAAAATTAAGAAATCAATGCTGATTTAATATCAATAAACTAAAGACTGTATTTGAATTTTGCTGGTATTCCAACCAAAAAATCTGTTTTAGCCTCCAACTGTGCATCTCTATCATGTTTATAAGTCTGGCTTCCTCCTCAGTGACAGTACCTCAGTTTTTTTGTTTGTCTAGGCATTAGTTCTTGTAAAGAGTACTGGATGGTTATTTTGTTGAGCAGCCTTCAATTTGGGTTTCTCTGATGTTTTTTCGAGATAGACTGAGACTATGCATTTGTGGGAATACCTCGGAAATAATATCTTTTTCTCAGATCATCCATTGGAGGTAGATAACGTCAGTGTATCATTTACTGGTGCTGTTTATCAAAAGTAAAATCTACTGTGTTTCTCCAATGGAAAGTATTATCACTCTCCTTTTAATTAATCAGTATCTTGAGGGAGCTTCTTGAAGACTATACAAATATCTTATTTCTTCTCAAACTTTTAGTTGTTAATTTTAGAAGCCCTTAGTGAATCTTTCCTGCAACGATTACTGAATTATTCTCATAGCAATTTTCTAGTATCTTCATTCAATCTATATTTGTTTGTTGGAGTTTGGGGTGAATGGTGATGGGACATTCACTGATGGGTTGGTGTGATCTATTCAGGTGCTGAGGTGAGAAACTGTACACTTGAAAAATTGTTCAGTATTGTATACTGTTACTTGAAAAAAAGAAGGACCCAAAACTTGTTTAAGATCAACAACTACAAAAAGACATTTCCCTTATCCTCCTTTTTTTATGTATTTATTTGTTTATTTACTCATTGATACCATTTTGGGCTCATAAACATTTCTTTAATTTTATTGTTATAGTCCAATACTCTATTTTGTTATGCCAATTGATCCAGATTTCACTGTTTACAGCTCTTCTATCCTTTTATTTTTAGCACTTCCTTACTTCCTAGAGTCATGATATACCAGACTCATCTTTTATTTTCTCTACCCCAGCCATGAACTCAATCACTTTTCTCCAAGTGGCCCTGGTTCTTTTTATTGAAGAATGGTATTATGACCCAAAATTGGGGTGCTGAGTGTACTCATCATTACTGGGGTGCCATTGTCGCTAGATCTTCCCAGAAGACAAAGCTAGGAAATATACTGTCCCACACAGACACGCAAACATTAGTATTTGTTTCTGTGTCATTCTGGGTATATATTTAAAAATGAATTCATCATATTCTAATTCCAATCCAAACTCTCAATGTTCATTTAGTCTCCCCTCTTCCTTAGTCTCCTCACTTTCCTCTGACTATAAGGAAGTCATAGTCATTCTCAGACTGATGTCTCTGTAGCTGCAATATAATTACTTACCTGTGTGCTTAACCTAGTACAACATACAAAGCAAATACTAAGTTGATCATCTTGTCCATGAGGACAAATTTTGTCCACCCCCTTTCATTTGGTCTTTCCTTTGCCTGTGTAAGCTTTCTGTAAGGCTTTCTCCATGTGGTGCTCACTACATCTTATATTTCCCACTCCTAATAACCCTTCAACACATGCTTTCTCTTTCCCAGCAGTTCCAGAAAAGTTCCATGATGGGTCCCCACTGGAATGACCAGGCCCCATGCTTGTCCTCACAGTAGTGAGAGGAATGGAACAACCCGACTGACCTGGCTTCAGACAGGTGCCACACCTGGGCCTGGGAGCAGTTGGCTGGTCTACCCAAACCACAGGGAATGATGGAAGCAAATTATTGTAAGAAAGGGAAATAAATCTAAGCAGGTTAGCACAGATTGTTCTACTGCTCTAATGGGACAGTAGCATTGCAAAGCAAATTGAGTGTCAGTAGGGGAGTGTGGCATGCGGATGCTAAGACCACAAAAGACCGAGTTTTAAAAAATGTTTGTACAGTTGATGGCGAGAGGGATATTGCTCAAATTTAACAAAAGTTTTTCCAGGCTTGTTAGCTTGACCCAATATAAGAAAAAATAAAGAGGACTTTATACTTGAAGACTTTTCAAATTCATACTGATAATCTATGTCCTGCCCTGAAGACTGGTTCCAAGAAGTCATTCCATCCAAGACCTGTGGGGGTGTTAGATGATCCATGAGATGGAAGGAGCCATCTCATGAGTTGCTGCCCATAGATTTTGAGTCACTTTGTCATTACTAATAAAATGGCTACAGCTTGAAGCTTCCCTATAGTAGAAAAACTTCAAAATTCAATGTTCTTGCAATATTTGAAAGTCTCAGAAAAATTAAGATGTTGTTTCTTTTCTCTTAAGTTATAGTGTTAATAACTACTGTTTAGTTTGATCTGTGAATTTATTCTAAATCTTTCCTTCAGGTCAGACTTTTCTCAGGTTTTACTTTCTCTGGTCTGAAGCCTTAAAAAGAAGGTGATTCTTTCCTTTGGTTAACCCTCATCCTGTCTGAGAGAGAGTTCCAGCCAACAACATGTCCTCTAGTCTAGGTGGGAATTGTATCCTTGTATTTCCTTGTATGCGCGGCAACTATGCTGTTACCTCCTGGTTCTTCTAATCAATACTTTGTTTACATAAAAAATTTTTAGCCATTGGACTTCATGAATCTAGCATTCTGCTGAAAATCACCTTTTTAAAGGATTTTATAACTTTCAGCCTCTTTTAAAAATTGTCTTTTTTCTCTAAATGGGCATGGTCTTTTTTCTCTTCTGAGGTGTTAGGCTGTCTTTATAATGGAATTCAAGGTTTTTTTTCTCTTTTTATACAGCTATTCAGTAGTTTGATCACAATGCAAAAGCATTGTTAATCTGAGCAACCTACATGGATGAGAACTCATTGAAATAACTATCAACAACATAATTGTCACTTATATGTTGCCAATATTAAAATAGGCAATTGTTCTTCTATGAGACTTTTGTGCTTTTTCCCCACCTTCTCTTCTGGAGTGTGGATATAGGGCAGGGTTCTGGGTTGAACGTTTACACTGATGTAACCAAGTTAATTGTTGTCTTACTGACTAGCTTGCCTTTCACATAGGTCATTCTGAAGGGAAGAGAGTGGTGGTAGTTATAAAATTTCACTCTTGGCTTCAGGCAAACCTCACTTTGACTCTGAAATCTATAGCATCACATGCACTGCTAGGTGTCTATACTCTTTAATCAGGGGTCACGGTAGACAGAGCATGACATATGAGTTCATTCTCATTTTATTTGATTAAGATCATGTCAAAGGAAACCCAGGTCTTGTATGAAGGCAGGTTCACTTTTGCTAAAGCAGCTGAAAAGAATTGAGTCCAGTATGATAGGATCATGACTCTGTGTCTTCCTCTAAGCAATGTCAACATTGAGCCCTCCTCCTTTCTCCTCCCAGCCCTTGTGAGTGAGTGAGCAAAAATAGAAGGGAAAGAATCAGAATTTGGTGGCAGCAGGTCTCAGGTGAAGCTCAAAAGTGCTATGACTACCCTACCTATCACATTTGTCCCGGTCATGCAAGAGCACCTGCAGGAAGAGCTGCCTAAAATGAGACTCCAGTGTAGGTTTGAGTGCCTACACTTTGTGGAGTCAAGCCAGCTTCTACTGGCCAAGACTTGGTGCTGGCTCACACAGGAGTCAGGCCATAGATACATAGGTTCTTTCGAAATGGAGCACTTCATCTGAGTACCATTGGGTGCTATGTCTCCATCTCCATTTGAAGACACAATTTGACTTGGAATAAGGTGCCATTCCCTCATGGGGGCAAGGGGAGGGTGCCTTCCAGTGGAAGCAGAGGGAAAGCAGATGGTCCCTCTTCCCAACCCCCACCTCCACATACCTGGGAACTGGAACAGCACTGTTGGGTTGCTGCTTGAGTGTGGTCTTGTTCCTTTCTTGTATCTTTAATTTTTGTTTTAGAGGATTGAGTATTTAAATTTCTTAGTACTTACAGAAGAATGGTCACTATTGAAGAAATAGCAACAAAGACACTGATCTAAAAGTATTCAAGTCAATGAAGAAACTTTGCTTCTTTAATCTAAATAAAAGAGAATTTAAAATTAAAACAAAAGTCATTCATTAGGGTTTACAATTGAAAACTCACTTTGAAAATCCAGTAGGCTATTTTTGTTATTACTGTGAGTAATAGCTTCATTAATCATCAACTTTTGAGTTAAGTTTTCCTGTGCAGCGTGGAGGTGCTGCTTGTTAGGGAGCCAGCTTTTTCAATAGACTGTGAAGGTATATAGGTGGCATTTAATAATAGTACAGAAGTATCCTTTGCTTTACCCCTGTGATTATGTCACTAACTATTGTATAGTCAGCATCCCACAGAGCATGAACTCTCTATTATGCTAATTTAACAATCATATCTCACTTGGAGAAGTTCTGGCTACTTTATATGCCCTTTGGCATAGAGCTGGAGCAGGGGACACTTTTTCAATTATTTAATGTTTTGCACATTTTCCTTCTTTTCACGTTCCCCCTTAAGTCAGCCCATTGTGCTTGCCACCATCTGCTCTGGTGATCTAGACATCTGTATGCTTCTCCAGTGGTGTGGCAGACGCTCCTCACCTTGTGGTTCGGCCTTGCAAAGATTACATTCGCTACACGGAAGAAGAGTTGACTTTGCTGATAGGGAACGTCTCATTGCACCCCTTTTCCATGCCATCTGTCTGACCTGGACCCGTTCCAAACACTCCGGCTTTGTTGGCAGAATGGTCTTCCTGCTACAGAAGTTTTGTAATCTGCTAATTGACAGGGTAAGGAAAATTTATATTTGGGTTACAGCTGAAAAGTTGGATGTTTCTTTGATGGGGCTTTAAATACTGACATATGCTATGTTGGTCTTTGATTTTAGGAATCCCTGTTTGTGCTTGATCACGCGCTCTCTCCTGTGTTCTCTGCCTCATTGAGATCATGGCATCCTTTGCAGAAGAACACCAATATGACTTACCGGGGAATTATCCTCTACTTAGTTTACTCATTAAGCAGTGATTTTATTATTATTATCTCTTTGTAGTATGAGACAGATGGCAAAGAAGGAGATTGCTTTATTGAACAAGATACAGTATCAGGCATGGCAAATCTCCTGTCATCATTCTAATAAGCACCCTTGCCTTTGTCCAGAACCTGGTCCTACACTCAAATCTTACTTTAAGTACTATGTTGTTATCGATTGTCTTTAACAGTACGGGCACAAGGCAGGAGAATCCCAGAAGGAAGTGTCATAAAAATTGTGCTGTACCAGCTGACACCACCTGTGGTTGTCTACTTCTTGAGGTTGGGCCTCAAACTCCGAGTGAACAGACCTCATATCAGTGAGTGAGGTGGAGCAGACCGGTCCAGACCACACCCACCACGCCAATGTCTGCGTGGTATGTGCCTCTTCATCCTCGGGTGTGTCTTTTGGTTGCAACCCCCTACACCTGCAGGGAACACAAAGATGAGAATGACCTAGGATTTTTTCCCTACCTTTGAAAACTTCAAAGACATAGTTCCCAATCTGGTTCTGATGATGCACGTCTCAGTGCAAAACAAACATAAAGATCTGAAATCTGCACACTGATCGGAAATAGTTTTTGGAAACTTGGGTTTAATTCCATGAGCCAAATGATCACTACCGACAGTGATCAGGGGAAACCAAAGTCCGCAGCAAATTTTTATTTGGCAAATGCATAAAATGTTCAAAAGAGCAGAGGTCTCATTTACATTCCTCCCTCTTATATGGGATTTTCTTCTATATTAGTAATTAAAGGGTGCAGGCTATAGAGCGCAACTATATCGCATAATAGCCATCGGGGACACACTAACAACTTCCTTGAAGTAACGCACACTAGGGTGTTTATGGTTCAGTGTCACATAGACTCTCTTTGATCTAAATTAGGATTCATTGGCAAACTCACAATAGGCTCCACATGTACCCCTCTCAACCTCTTTCTTTTAATCATGGAAATTAGAGATGGAAAATACCCATTAAGTCACTTAGTCCACTTCCCTGCCAGGGTGAAATTGTTGCCTGTGATATGTGGGTAGTGCTTGGTCCAGCTTAAATTCAAATGTCTCAGGGGATATGCAGGCTCTTGATTTTATAATTTTCCTCTTTCCCTCAAAATTTGGAGGGGAAAAATACAAAACAGAGAAAGAAAGTTCCTCTCCTCAGTATGGGGTGGAGGTCATGTTAGTGGGTGGGTGAATGAGCTCATTATGTCAGCTCATTATGTCAGCTTCTGGAAGCCACACCTCTAGAGATGGTGATTCATTGCTCATAAGGTGTGCAGTTACGTCAAACAGTTGCTCCCCACATGTTCAAGAAACAATCCACATTCCCGGGCTTCTCTGACACACTCGATGGAGCCAGCACTCCAGGGTTAGTGAGGGGGGTGAAGCCCAAGGAAGGAGGACCTACCTCTTTCAGGCTTGCGGGCTGATTAGCTGCCAAGTGCCCAGGCCTCCTGGTTAGAGTGTGAGCTTGCGAAGGGGATTCTGCCTGCCCTTTTCTGGTGAGTAACCGTTGGAGTGTGTTTCTACTTTGGACGTTTGGCTTTGGGAGATGAGATGTGTGTGCGGTTGCCCAGTACATTCCCTCGCTGACTGGTGTTCAGCAGCAGAAGTAAAACTGTCAGTGCAGATCTCTAGTTATTGAAGTCAAATGCATCGACCATCTCCCCCAAAAGAGAAAGCAGAGCAGTGCCTGAGATGAGACTTTAAAGGGAAATGATCACCCAATATGAGATCTTTGGATTTGTTTCAGAGGATTTGTGTCTTTTGGTCTGCTAAAATTGCCAGTGGAACTGCTCTCACTTAGGAAAATCTGAGACATGAACATTTTGAATTCTGATACAATTAGCATGAGCATATGATCAGTCACATAATAATCATAAGTCATCCCTCAAATTCACTGAGGGTTTTATTAAAGGGCTAATTTTCCCAATGCATTTGAAAGCAGCTCAGATCTGCAAGAAGTCATGTACAGCAGTGCTTGGGAAGATACCACTTGTGATACTTATTAGATGGGAAAAGTTAATCTGGTATGTCTGTCTTAACTGTGCATTCACAGACATTTCTCAGAATTTCTCCAATGCACAACATATTCCTGGTCTGGTTCATATTTTATATAGCCCTGGGAGGCAATACATAATGCTCCTTTGAAACAAAGGACCAGAGTAAGTTTGATGGTTTAAAATTAGAATTCTGCTGAATGCAGGTTTAACATTGGGTCCTTGTACTTCGCTAACAAACATCTCTAGTGTTAAGCAGGTGTGGTAGAGATGACTTGCTCTCCTCCCAGTGTCCACTCCTTCTGGGTTCTGGTGCCTATGTTTTCCATTCACCAATATGGCTGTCTCATTATATTCTGGCCAAAACCATATAAAGGAAAGTGATGAACAGCCCTGGGCCACCCCTCTATTCTATCCTCTTTGTATTTTCGTCAGCAGAGAAAACAGGCATAGTGGTTTCAGTCCTCACTGCCATCTTACATCACTGACCCTACAGAACCCTCCTTCAGACTTTTATATGAAAGAATAAAACATGTTAAAGTCAGTTTTCTGGCACCAAACTGAATCCTGATTTGGTAGATACTTTACAACTTGTTAGAGTCTAAATATTTCAGTTTCAGTTGATAACCATTGCGAGCTCGCTTTTGTTCCTCTGGACATGACTTTCCAATGTTTGGAGACAGAACAGCAAGGAATAACCCAAAACAGATTCCCACATCCATGATTCACTAAAATAGTAATTGTGATTTTGAGAGGAAAGGGCTCGTTCAGTTTCTTCTATCTGCTTTGTTACATGTAGGAATGCACATTCTCACCCCTGCAGGATCTCATTCGAGAACACACATCCAAACTATGGTTAATATAAATAAGACTTGAGCGAGGGAAGAGGGAAAAAACCTAAGACTAGGAGTTCAGGGCCTGGAAAAGGTGAAATTTGAGACAAAAGTACAGAAAGATGGGTTCCAGAGGGGCGTGTGGACTTGAGATCCATGTGCTATGGCATGGAAAGAGACTGTATTAGAATGTTTAGTTTGTTTTTCATCCAAATGAGATGTATTAAGATTTAGTAATGTTTCATGTGTTCGTCACGCGCTTCCTCCTCTGCCCAGGACACTGGGGGTAGGGGTGGGGGTGGGGGGTGGCCAGGAGCTCTGGGCAGAGACCAGGCCTCGAGCAAGGCTTTGGAGCTTCCTGTCAGTGAGCTGCTTTCAGCGAGCTGTGGCATCTTGCTGTACACATGTGTCCAGTTATGTAGATTTCTGGTTTATATTACCCATTTTTAAGTCTTTCCTCACAAGAGCAGGATGATAGGTTCAAAATATTCCTGCGAGGAAAATGCTGATTTTTCTTGTCATATTGGTAGTATCTTCAAGCAAAGAAGAAAATGGCAATGCTGGTACTTCTTGATCAACTTGGACAAGCTCTTTGTCAGCCTCATTTAATGTAAATAATGACAATCCAATTTACTCACAGAGAGGGACCTAAAACAATTTTGAAGTTACTAGAAGACTCTTTGAAATAAGAATTATATTTCTAGTTACTAATAATGAACTGACCTTTGTGCATATTGTACTTCAAAATATTAAGTAATGATGTATTATAACCAGGCACACGCACATATATAATTATATATGTATAAAATTTTAAAACAAGTAGGCATTTACTAATGTGTTGTTTTTAAATTTTTTCTTATAGAGATGGTCACATTAAAAAAGAAAACAAACCTTTTAAGGTCCTTGAGATTGGTTATGTAGGCAAATATTCACATTTGAATTTAAGATTTGACTTTGAACCTCTTAGTAACTTTGAAAATGAAAGGGAGATAGAAAGATGAACAGTTAGGACCTGCCTCTCATGTTCAGAAATCACATAATATGCTATTTCCTCAAGATGAGTAAAGTTTTTTCAATTAAAGAAAAATGTCTTTCAAGAAGAGTAGACTATGAATAATAAACTGGTTATCAGAGGGAAGGGAAGAGGGAGAAGTGATGGTGGGGGGAGGGAATAATAGGGTTGTGGGACTGGAAGGTGAGGGAGATGTTCACATGTGGAGGAGTGTAACTGTACTCCCCAAATTATGCAGTTATGTAAACTCATGGCAAGTTAATAAGACTTAAAGTAGTTTTAAAATTGCGTGTGGGCCCCTTCCAGGTCGCTGCATCTGGATGGGAGGCCTCAGTCAGGCAGCATCCTATTGTCCGGAGGACCAGTGATGTGCAGGCCAGCTGCATACCGCTGAGGGTAGCCAGGTCAGCCCTGAGGCTTCCATGTGACCTGGAGCTCCCACCCTTCTACCCCTAGTCAGCAGGGAGCAAAGGTAGAGAAGACCCCAGGATAAGCCCCACCAAGTCTGGACAACCGAGGAGGGGGGATAGAAGAAATAAAGATGGCATCGTCAACCCTTCTCCAAAAGGCACAGCTTCAGCCTTCTTTCAGCCCAAACCACCAAACTCACTTGTAACAACAACAGCCACCACTTCAGATATCTCATGATGGAAACAGCAGCACTCACTACACATTCTCTTCAGGTGTCCAGACAATTCCCAAGTGTCACAGTTTTAGAGTTAAAGCAAGTTTTCAAATGCCAAATTTCCAAGTCAGCTTACATAGGTCACAAGTTTTTCCAACATGCTTCCCCATGCTCCTCAACGGCCCGGGCTAATGATGGAAGTCCACAGTGTGGCTTCCTTCCCTGCCCTGTGGCTGTACATGGCAGTGGCAGCTCTGAGGCCTCCAGCCTTCCTGCTGCTCCTCTGTTCTCTCTTCTGCAGTGCTCTGTCTCTCCTGCTCTCCAGTAATGCTCCTTCTTAAATCACCTCTCTGATCCTCTTGAGAGAAGCCTTGGCTCTCTTTCTCCATGTCCCCACCCACCAGGGCACAATGGCTGCTATCTTGATGCAGCATTACCATTCTGGGGCCACGGCTCCCCCATTTCACATAGCACCCCCATCTGTATATAGACAGACTCTCTTTTTGAAAAACAAAGGAATTCAGGAATGCCAGAACCTGTGCTGAGAGGTGGTACCTAGGACAAAGCTCCCTCTGCTAAGTGTACCCCAGTGAGGTACAGTTGATCTTTGTCCTCACCAAGCCTGTGCTCCCAATGCAGAGAGCCAAATGGAAATTTCCCCCACTTCTGACGTTACTAAGATTTCAGGCAGCAAAGCTCGTTCAAGGATTCTGATTTTAGTGAATCCCTCCCCTCCATACTGATGTGTGGTTTTTACAGGCAACTTGATGGCTAGGCAGGAACATGAACCCTGGCACCAGGCCCCTGCGTTGGAACATCGGCTCCACCATAAACTTACTATGAGATCTGAGGAAATTTACTTCTCCGTGTTTGTTTTCGCAGTTGTGAAAAAAATATAAAGGATGAGAATAGTATCTTAAAACAATGAGAACGAAATGAATTAACCATAATTATTAACTGCTTAGTATAGTGCCTGCAAGGTGGGAAGCACCCAGTTAGTGCTGGCAGTCGTGAAGGGGCACAGAAATATAGACAAGCAGAGGGCTCTGGACCCAGGCTCTGTGGGGTCAGCCTTGACTTGCCTCACGTGCTGCCTCTGTGGCTGAACTGCCCATCCGGGGCAGGTGCACAGGCCATGTGAGATGCTCTCTGCACTGAGACAAGACGGGTGCCTGCCCTGTGCTCCAGTGGCCTTGTTATTGTCGTAAACGCCATGCCAGTTACTAGGATATTTGGCAATGCTAAGCTCTGGCTTTTAGGAGAATTTTACTCCGGAGAGCTCCATTTTCACTGTTAGCCTGTAACTAGTGACTGAGGGTTTGATGCTTGGTTCAAAATTTAAGCCAGGGTCCCCTAGGCTTTTGCCTGGCACTGTGCTGGCATTGGAGTCCCCCTCTTCTCGTGTTCTCATTTCCTTGAATCAGTGGGAAAAGATTGCCATAGTGTCACAGAAAGAATGGTACTAGTCCAAGTTTTTCTCTACGACTTTTGTCTTTGAAGCAGCAAGCTCATGATTGTTTTTCCTGTGTTCTCCGGAGACTCCCAGCTCTGTTGCAATCCTCTGACCTTCCTGTGGGCCTCCACCCTCCTCCCTCCCTCCAGGCTGGATGCCATTTTCTCTGAAGTTCTGAAACACAGACGCTTTTGCCTAGCAGATGCCTTGCAACACTGAAGCCATGAGCGACTCCTGTTTTTTATACGTTGGGTGTGTATTTCCCAGCTCAAATGTGAAATTTGAGATAAATTTGGTAATGTTTTAGGAATCCTCCCACCCTGCCGCCCCCTCCCCCCCAACACTCTTCCCATCAGGTTCTTCATATACAACAATTACTTACTATCCTAGCTCCAAACAGAGTCCCAGGGATGACCTTCTGGAAGGAGGTCCTTCTGGGACCTTCTGGAAGGCCTCCCAGGGAGGCCTCCTGGAAGAAGGGGAGCCTCATCCTCAGGGATGCAGTTAGATGTACCCCTGCTTCTGGGCCAGATTGAGACATCTGGGACCTCATTTAAGAGGGGTTCAGGAGATTGCCAAAGAGCTTTTCAAAAATTTGAATCTCCTAACCCACAAAATATCTTATGCTTTGTATCCGCACATGGATGAATTAGGGCTCATATTTTGCTGGTACTCACAGATCTGGGTTCTGGCTGGTGGAATGTGGAACTTCCTCTGTGCCCTTAGGTGGCATACCCCAGTGCCACACCTACTCCCTCATGCCATTGGTGGAACCCATGGACCCTCCTCTCCCTTTCCCACAATGCAGAATATCACACCTGGCTTAAGCCAGATACTGAGATTGAATTTTTTTTTTTTTTTTTTTTGAGACTAGGTCTCACTTTGTTGCCTGGGAAACTGCAGGCTCACGTTGCCTGGGGTACCAGACTCAAGCAACCCCCAGCCTCAGCTTCCCAGGTAGCTGGGATTACAGGCGCACACCTCACACCCAGCTATTTCTTGAGACTAGGTTTCACTATGTTGCCCTGCGCGGGTCTTGAACCCATGGATGCAAGCATTTCCTAGCCTTGGCCTCGCTTTCGTAGGCTGTAATTAAAGGCACCCACTACTATGCCTGGCTCCTGAGATTGATTTTTGAAGTGCCTCACTATGTAACAGATCTGGCCCCAGTAACTGGAGCCCCCTTATCTGCCTACTCAGAATCTCTTTTCAGTTCCATGGCCGGCCGGCCAGCCTGCCAGCCTGCCTGCCTGCCTGCCTGCCTGCCTTCCCTCCTCTCTCTCTCCCTTCCTTTTTTTTTGTGCAATAACACTGATTTACACATACACACACACACACACACACACACACACTCTCTCTCTCTCTCTCTTTCTCTCCTCCTTTTTTTTCTTGCAATGACACTGGTTTACAACATTGTGTTTTAGACATATAAAATCTCTCCCTTCAGGTGTTGTCGCCACACCATACCCACCACCAAAGCACCCACAGTTAACTACCATAGTTCACTGTGCTTCCTCCCACTTTTTTCTTGCCCCTCCCATGTACCTTCCCCATTTGAGAGGCTCAGTTCTATAGTCAGATATAGAGTGCTTATTATTGGTTTGACCCGTTGTTTTGTTTTCCTATATAAGCAACACCATTTGGTATTTGTTTTCTCCCCCTGAGAAAACAAATTTTGTTAAGCATCATCCTCTCCAGTTCAACCATGTTGTTGAAAGTAGTCAGAGTTTATCTCTTTTGTAGCTGATTAGTGTTTTATCATATATTATATCACATCTTCCTGACTCACTGACTCATTCATCTGTAATTGAGCACTTAGGTTGTTTCATAACTTGGCTATTATAAATAGTGCTGCAGTGAACATGGGGATTCACATATTCTTTTGAATTACTGTTCTTGTAGTTTTTTTGAAGATTCCTAGGGAGTGAAATTGCTGGGTCATATGGTAGATCCATTTTAAATATTTTTAATATTTGAGAAACTTCCATATTGTTTTCCTGGCATACTTGATCCTTCAGTAGCCTTCCAGTCTTTTTTTTTTTTTTTTAAGACTAGGTCTCACTATTTTTGCCCACGGAACCACAGACTCATGTTCCCCGTGGCACCATGGACTCAAGCAATCCCCAGCCTCAGTTTCCCAGGTAGCCGGGATTACAGGCCCGCACCACCACGCCCAAGCTATTTTTTTGGAACTAGGTCTTGCTACGTGCCCCTGGCGGGACTCGAACTGCTATCCTTGGTTCCAGCTGTGGCTTCCTAGACTGCTGCTTACAAGCATGCGCCACGCTGCCCAGCCATAGCCTTCTGATCTTGACTGGAACCTCCTACAAAGCGGTGTTGCCAGATAAAGTTAGACAAGAAAATGGCTGCCCTGAACTTGGCATGTGGGAATGAGGTTAACTTTCCCTTACCTCCTCCTCCTCTTCCCTCATCTTCTATCCTCACCTTCTTCCTCCCTCTCCTCTTAGTTTCTCTTCACCACCATTCTGTATACAGGATCCAGTCCAGCTCAGAAGCGAGTTACCAAGTTTGTTCAGGTGTCAGATATTAATAAAATGCTAACAGTGCCCAAGTGTGCTTAGTGAGGGCCAGGGTTGGAGTAGAACCTGTCTCCTTCCTGTTCGGGATTTTTTCCTTTTTTGCTCATCTTGAGGATCATTCAAGAGGATGAAGATTCCTTTCTAATTCTGCAGTAACTTCTGGGAAGCAGCCTCTAGTCTCTTTATCTTGTAAAGTATAGGGTAAATGACTTGGTCAGGCTTTTCCTGTCATCAACCTCTATGGCCAGCACCTGAGGTGTTTTAGCCCTCCCCACGATGATACATAGCTGGCCCAGTGGGTGTGCGCATGCACGAGTGGGCACACCTTGGCCTAGAGGGCAAGACTAAAAGGGCAGCATCAGCTTGTGGCCATGAGCAGGAGGAGAACACAAAGGAGAGTTAAGCGAATTCAGGAGAGGAACTCAAGTGGGTGTTTGTTTTCCCCCTGTTTATTATTACAGCTCTATAAGGATAACGCCAAGGACTCCAACAGTCTTCTTCAGCTGCTAGAACTCATGATGAACCTACCCAGATGGAGATATTTGCAAAATATGTCATATCCTACAGCCTGTTCTCCTAAATGTTTGCTTTGACAGGGTGAATGAAGGTCGCGCTGCCAGTCCTGCCCTAGGTTAGCATGGTCATCTGTGTTTGGTGACAAATCTCCTCAGGCAAGTCTGAGTCTAGGGGCTTAGTCAGGTGCCTTGAAGGTGGACGTGATTCCTAAACTTTACTATGCACTGAGACCACCTGAAAAAGTGCCTCAAAACTACACTGATTACTGCCTCCCATCTCAGGGGTTCTCATTTGGGAGGGAACTGGGGGGCTACTTGGGCAGCAGAAGCTTTTAAAATCTCCCCAGGTTTAATTAGTTCTAGCATGCAGCAAAACCTGGGAACCATGGGCACAGCCACCTGACAGCAGGTCAGACACAGGGGAGTTCCATTGTCCACACTGATTTTTCAGGTTGGATGCATGATGCTGAGTTGTAATAAGAAACTTTTGTGATTTTCTGTTTCCTGTTCATGAAGGCAGTTGTTCCCAAACTTTAATGTGGAAGGTTTGGTAAAATCCACATTAGAGGCCCTTCGTCCAGTCCAAGTCTGACTCAGTAGGTGTGGGGTGGGCCCCAGAATTTGCTTTTGTAGCCAGTACCTAACTGACAGTTGACACTGCTCATCCAGCCTCTACAGCATGAGAACCATTGCCTTAAAGCCCTCATTCCCCTCCTTCCCAGGACATGTGAACAAATATTCTTGGCTCCCCCTCAACCTGCTGAACCTGCTGTTCCAGGGTAAGAGCCTTAGCATGGGGGCTGTTCAGAAACACAACCTTAAAGCAACACTAAGGTAAAGAAACCTGCCCCTGAACCTATGTTACAATGACAGATATTTGAATTTGGAGATTTAGAGTTGCTAGTGTTTTTTGCTGATAATTAAAAAACAACTTACATGGGAGTTCAAGTTTCCTTTCAAAGTGGTGGTTTTGTGTCCTTTGGGTAGATTTGTAGGAGTGGAATTGATGGGTCATGTGGCAGATTCATTTTTGGTGGTTTGAGGAAACTCCACACAGCTTTCTTTTATAGGATATAATAGACCTCACCTTAGTTTCAAACTCTATTTCATAGATAATTTAGGAATTGGGAAGAACTTAAATTTAAAAATTGGAAGCAGATACCTCTATTTTCTCTTTAAAACAGTAAATCACTCTCATACTGGTAAATACTCAGTCTTTGGGAGTTTATCCTCCCTCCCCTGCTCCCTCCTCCCCCATTCCAGTTTCTGGTATAGGGGCCTGTGTGTCTGGTGAGTCAGTGTAGAAGGGATAGCTGGTCCCTAATTCTGAGGGCCATGTGTCAGTGGTCTTGATGGCTCTGCCCCTATTGTTGTGATTTTTCCAGCCATCCTTGTACCTGCAAATTCTTTCTCCTGGTTGGAAAGCCTCATGCTAGGTTGACAATGGGTCATGGCATTGACCTTCAAATGGATCAGTCTTGACCCCTATAGGAACTTTGCTGCTAATGAAAAGGGGAAATCTATCCACATAGTACATACATGTCGATGTCTATGGATTTTCTCAGACTTAGGAAGATGGAAGGACTTGCTCTGCCTAGGTCACAGAATCTGCTTTTCAGTGACTTGACCAGACATGGAATATAGGTCACTGGGTCACTGGACCAGGACTTGGACTGCCTGTCCATCTCCTATCTCCATCCCCACTTCTGTGCTTGGTCCCAGCTTTATGCCATCCCTGATGGTATTCTGTTTCATTCTACCACCATTTGCTGATCTTGACTTCTCCAGATCCATGAGGCAATTTATAAGAGTAGGTTGTAAGAGTAACTGACAGGGTTCAGCTAAAATATACTACTTCTCCAGTTAAGTCTGGCATAGACCTTAAATCCAAAGCCTGGAAATGGTAAGTTGTGTTAAAAAGTATTGTGCTCACCACTCATTCATACATTATATATGTATGTTACATGGAGTCTCTAATGTGTGTAGGTGTTATGCTGGGCATTGTACTGGTTATAGGTTCAAGTTTACAATAAGATCCAAGACAGGCATGTAGCTGGGCACGGTGGCTCGTGCCTGTAAGCTTCAGCCTATGAAGCGGCTGGGGCTAGGGATCGCAGTTCGAGTCCCGCTTGGGGCAACACAGCAAGACCTAGTCCCAAAAAATAGCTGGGCATGGTGGTGCGTGCCTATAATCCCAGCTACCTGGGAAGCTGAGGCTAGGGATCGCTTGAGTCCACGGTACCCTGAGCAACGTGAGCCTGCGGTTGCATGGGCAAAAATAGCGAGAACTAGTCTTTAAAAAAAAAAAAAAAGAGGCATGTAAAAACTAAATTACAATATCAGGCATCCTTTGAACCAGATCAAAGTCCTGCTGCTAAGTGGCAGCTTAGAGAATATGGCTGTATGCTGGAAAAATAAGAGAATGCCTCATGGAGGGGGCAAGTCTTCAGCCAGGATGTGGTTTGAGTCAAAGCTCAAGAAGGTGGGATGAAGCTGGCAGGTGGGGATATTCACCTATATCAAGTGTCATACCACAGAGGACGAGGAGTATGGCCACTTCCCTTAGTTGCCCATGTGTGTCTGGAAAATGGGCACTCAGGGCAGGTGAATTCTAGTGAAAATGAAGATCAGGCGATGGAGTTTGATTCTGTATAACCAGGAAAATATAGTTTCATGTTTTTTTGTCAAGAACAGATGTTAGGATGAGTCAAATTGATCCCCCCCCAAAAGGCCACATCTTAGATCTACTAATTCTCTAAGTTTTGGGAAAACTGGAACTTTTCCTATTGATTTTAGCAGTCCTTTGGAGTGGTAATCTTACCAAAGAAATGTGTGATATAAAGTCTATTTTTCCTTTCTTAAAACTTAGGGGTGAAATGTATGAGGGAAGACAACATAGGGAATATTTTTGTAGAACATGTAGTAAATTCAAATTATCCTATTGCATAGCTGGGTATGTTCATTGGCCTGACTCCAAAAAGTTATAAAGGGAATATGAGCAAATGCAGCTTTTGCTCCTTAGAGTTCATCAAAATCCAAATCTTTTACAGTTCTTTTTATGTTGGCTCTAAAATGTTACTTGACTGAACAAATCTTCCCCTCGATAGCAAAGAATGGGTCACAAGTCACAGACTAATTGGTCAACCTGACATTCCAGGTTTCCAATAGCTAACGCTGGTCCCCTTTTTCTACAGTACCAGCCTTGTGTGTGATTTATGGGTGGGGATGATTTAAGGCCCAATTACCATCCTTTTAACAACTCTTATAGTGTCTCTTACTCTGAATTGTATAGTACTTCTCATTTGGTTCCCTGTGCTCCCAAATAATTTTTCTCTTCCATTTTAACATGCTGATTTCTTCCTTGACTTTAAAACTCACCTTGGAAAAGTGAACATTTATCCATGCTTCATATTCACCCACAGCAGCAGTGGCCCCACCCCTAAATTATTCCTTTTTCAATGAAGAAAGCAAATTAAAGAACGTGTCCATTGCCACATGAGGAGAAGGACATGGGTTAAGATTACTTAAGGGCTCTAAATGATTTCCCACTGTGGAGAAAGACTCCTTCCCCAGTACCCATATTTGACTGGATTTGGGAACTGGTTGCTTTCCCTGGTGGTTAGGCTGGGGAGGAAGAAGAGCTCATGGTTTCACTATATGGACAAAGTCAGTCTGGGAGACACACAGTAAATCTTCAATATCATTTGTAGGTTCTGGGGAACTTCAACTTTGAGGGAATTGATGCATAATGAAACCAATTTTACTATAGACTGAATTATGTTCCCCCAACATTCTTCTGGTCAAAAAATATCACCAGATTTCTAAAAAAAGACCCATCATGCTTTTAGGATTATACAGTCATTTATCATCTTTCATTCCTTCATTCAGTCCTTCATTTTCCAATCCACTTATTCCAGTTGAGGGCCACAGATAAATGGAACCTATCCTGGCAGTTCACAGTGCAAGGTGGGAATCAACCCTGGATCAGATGTCCTATCACAGGGGACACACCCAAACCCCCACACACTCACCATTCAGACTGGGACAAATGACACATGCCAGTGAATGTGCACATTGTTGGGAGATGGGAGGAAGCCAAGTACCCAGAGAGAACCCACTCAGACCTGGGGAGAGTATACAAACTGATCAGGAATCAATTTTTTCTCATCAATGATATAATGAACAATGTTCATTATACTGTTCATTTGGACCAATGTTCAAAAGGGCTTGATCTGAGGCCCCGCTGTACTGCTGACTCAGGGATATACAGACAAAAAGAGCATGGGGATCAAGTATTGACACTGAGTAAGAGCTCAGGGAGGAAGGTGCCTATGCCACACTGGTAAAGGACATCTTCACTGAGGGCAAGATTTTTGTTTGCACATGACATGGATGCAATTGCCTTTATCAGGCCTTCCCTCCTAAGTTCTCACTGCTAACTGGTAAGTGATTTCATCTGGTCGCTCAGAGCCTATGGTTCTCTTACATTTGGGAAAGCAAGGAAGAAAGACAAGAGTCTGACAACGCAAAAAGTGTGTGACATGTTGTGACCACAACAATGCTGTGTTCCATGCCCTGTGAATTACTCAGCAGAGAGATGGACTTTTGAATTCTTATAGATGACAGTAGAACAACTTAACTGTAAACACATTGAATAATATGACTACAAAG
Organism: Uropsilus gracilis; assembly: GCA_004024945.1. Taxonomy (NCBI): domain Eukaryota; kingdom Metazoa; phylum Chordata; class Mammalia; order Eulipotyphla; family Talpidae; genus Uropsilus; species Uropsilus gracilis. The sequence goes on from PVHY01001143.1 coordinate 148,801, forward strand.
ACTGAAGCTAAATGAAGTCTTGTAAGAAAATTTGAAATTAACCTGTCTTTGAGTTAACAAAACAGACAAGCAAACAAATGTCCAAACTCATAAACTTTGCACATGGTTGAATTAGTTTGAGAGATAAAAAGAAACAAATGCATTGGAAAAGAGGTAACACAATATGGCTGTGTGGAAGAGTGAGTGAAATCCCAGAGCTTCACCATCAACATGTGTAAGTCCCTGAGAACATGACGGAGAGAATATGCAAAGCAAGGACCTCACCTGAAGGAACTCTTGGTCTCTTTTTACTATTAGGGCAATTGAAACACTGAGAATTAATGGACAGGTTTGTGGTGGAAAGGCAACCAGGTTGAATCTTCTCTGTCATTCCTCTGACATTCCTTCTCTGTCACTCCCTGACCCTGGGTTCCTTCCTATGCTCTGAAGATGGTCACAGACATTCCCTTCTAGATACAATCATTCTGTGAGTAGGGATGGAAAGGAAGAATAATGTGCAATTTCTAATGGAGTCCAGGTAGACATCTGCTTAGATAAAGTGTGTGTCTTCTAAAAAAGGCAGAACAGAGTTGATCAGCATTGGTTTTTTTTGTTTTTTTTTTTAAATCTTTTTTTTTAATTCATTTTATTGATTTGTCACAATTGTGCATTAATTGATCCCTCCTCCTCCCTCCATATCCCCCTCTGTAGCCCCCTTCCTCCTCCCTCCATATCCCCCCTTTATATCCCCCCTTCAGTCACTCCTCCCATTTTTCTGCAAATTGTTGTTTGGTTAAGTTGATGTTTAGTTGTTGGTTGTTTGGCCTGTTGTTCTCTTCCGATATATGGTAAGTGTGTGTGTGGGGTTTTTTTTGTTTGTTTGTTGTTTTATCCGATATATGGTAAGTGTGTGTGTGGGGGGTTTTTTTGTTTGTTTGTTGTTTTATTTTTTGTTATTTTTACCTCGGGGCTTTCCCACTTCACTAACATTTGTTAAGTATCCTGATCTTTTGTGCTCTTCACTTCCCCCACCTTCTTCCCCCTCCTCCTCTCTCGCTCCATGGTTCAGTCCCATTGGTTGTTTTCATTTTTTCTTATTTTTTTGTTTGATTTTCCCTATATCCCTCATATAAGTGAGACCATCCTGTACTTCTCTTTTTCTTTTTGACTTATTTCTGATAATATGAGTCTTTCTAGTTCCATCCAGGTTGCTGCGAATGACATGTGTTTGTCCTCCTTGATGGATGCGTAGTGTTCTATCGTGTATATGTAGCACATTTTTTTTAGCCAGTCATCTGTTTGGGGGCATTTGGTTTGTTTCCAATTCTTTGCAACTGTAAACAGGGCTGCAATGGACATGCGTGTACATGTGTCCTTTTGAATTAATGTCTTCATGTCCTCTGGGTAGATTCCTAGTAGTGGGATTGCTGGGTCGAATGGTAAGTCCACTTTCAATTGTTTGAGGGTCCTCCACAGTCTTCCATAGTGGCTGGACCAGTTTGCACTCCCACCAGCAGTGTAAGAGAGTTCCTTTTTCTCCACATCCGCGCCAACATTTGTTGTGTTTTATTTATGTGGGCCATTCTTACTGGTGTAAGATGGTATCTCAGTGTGGTTTTAATTTGCATTTCCCTAATTATTAGTGAGGTGGAGCATTTTTTCATATGTCTATTAGTCATCTGTATCTCCTCTTTGGTGAAGTGTCTTTTTAGTTCTTCTCCCGATCAGCATTGTTGTTGTTCTGCTTAGTCTGTTGATGGGGGGTAATGTAAGAGTAGGAGCCATGGAGACAGGGTAACTCCTATTATTTTCCATGACCGAGTAGCTTTTGTCATCTGCTTTTAATTAAAAAGAAAAAAAATTCTCCCAACCCCACCCCTGGCCTTTTATAAAGACTAAAATCAAATCTAAAAATAACAGGAGGAGGCAGGCTTAAACTGACAGACAAGGAAACCCTGGAAAATCAGAAGTGGATCAGGGAAGAGTTTTAACTGGAATGATCTACATGGGAATTGGCCGAGTTGAAATAGATGATACAATGTATGAGATCATCTTTGTGACCTCAGGACTGTATTTTTGATTTCAACCTCTGGCTCTCAGTGGGAAATGGCTGATGTTTTCTGTGGTAGAGAAAGAAAATGCATAAATACGAGTGTTTCTTATGAACAGAGGGAGAAAGTAGCATCTCTAAAGGGTACTGAGGCTGCTTTGTGTACTTTCTTCAGAAAAAAATTGGCTGCAAATAGAATTCAATGAGTGGATGGAGGGGAGCCAGGAGTCCAGCTCAAAACAGGACAATTTCCTAAGGGAGCTGATATCTGGCATGAGCTCCCTGAGAGGAAATTTCTGGATGTGGGTCCTGGGTACATAGGGATCAACAGCAATTATCTTCTCAGAATGCTGAGGAACATGTTTGAGAAAAGCAGGAGGGGTGTGCTGAGGCAGGCCAGAAGAAGGTGTCATTCCTGAGGGAGAAGGCCCCTTCTGGAGAAGCTCTGTTTATGCATCCTTTCTCAGGGTTAAAAAGCAAGACTTAAAGAATGGGCACACATGTAAGAGGAAATACCTGGTCCAGGTGACTCAGAAACAATGCTGGCTAACATCATTGAATTAATCAGGATATGTGGAAACAAATACCCACAGAGCCCAGTGACTTAACACTGCATTTTGAGCTCCCATTTTACTCAAGTAAAAATGTTTTACTCAAGTTGATGGGAGCTCTGCTCTACACAGTCACTCAGAAACCCATGATAACACAGATTCTGCCATCTTGTAGTTGCACCATCTGAGTACATTGCCTCCTTATCACCTGGAGGATCCCATGTGAGCTGTTCTGTATTTCATCCCAGAAGTGGCATTCCCTTCTCCTTAGCCCATTGCAAGCTGTTTTCCATGTGCTCTAGGCAGGTGAGAGCGGTGCTTCACCAGACCTGCAGCACGGCTCTCTTGGTACTGCTAGAGGGATGGCATGTTGAAGGAGAGTTTAACATGTTCTCTGATGATACAGAGGGATGGGTTAAACGACAGGAATGTGTGCTGATGAATAGAGCACAATATCTCCGCAAGTTCACCGACAGTCATTAAAACTGACCATTCAGCAGGTGAGACACTGGTTGTGTGTCTGTATTTTAAAGTGGCAGGAATGTCTGTTAGAATAATTCCTCTGGTATTGTTTTGGTGAATACTCCTGGAAACTCACATAGTTAGTTGTAGAGTTCTAAGAATGTCATTTTTTTACATGAATACATACTCAGAGTGTGAAGACTAACAAAGGAATATTTTAATGACCATCTTATTATTTTGGGTTAATATTGATTATATATCTATGGCTCTCTCATTCCCTCTTCACCTGAAAGAGGTAGTGTCAGAACTTAAGTGTCAGCAGAGTTGAAGCGTTGAACTAAGTACTCTTGAAAGAAATCAAGTACTTCATGAACAGTCAACATCCCATGAGAGTGGAACAAAGTGTGTAAACCCATATAACTTAGAGTTTCATACTTGTAGAAGAAGGCTTTGACCATTTTCTAAATGTAATAGTGACCTTAAAGTTTTTTATATCACCCTTGGATAAAAAACAAAGTGATTGAAACATTTTATCCTTTGTTTGTTTTGGGTTGTTACATGGATTGAGCAAGTATTCAACATTATCACATCACACCATTCTGATGATAACACACTAGAATTTAGTCACAGTGTATCTTTTTTTTTTTTTTTTAAAGGTAGTCACTTAAATGTTTGCTGTTTTGTTTTGCTGGATGAACCCATTTAATATTCTTTCTTACTACTTACAAAAGTCCTCTGTGATGTTCAATCTAGTAATGAATATGATCTGTAGTTCTCACATGATTTCATAAACTTTAACCATCGTTCTTTCAACACACATTTATTGAACACATTCTTCATGCCAGGTTTGTACATATCACTAAGATTTTGAAAAGTGCCAGAAGACTTAAGAAAATGGGCCTAGATGGGAGGAAAGATTTTTGAGAAACTACAGTAATATTTCAGAGCTGAAGAACAACTTCAAACACGAGGAAATCAATCACAGTCTGAAGGGCATCAAATTGCCCCCTTCCTTACAGAACCTGTATGTTCCCAACAAGGTCCCGTCAGAGCAAGGCTGAAGGTCATGAGGGGACATTCTTTTCCTTCCCACAGTGTGGGAATTCTCCCTGGGCCACATGGAGCCTCCATCCCCGCCTAAATGGAGGCTGGCTGATTCTAAGATAACACTCAGCCGACCTTTCAGAGAAACACACAGCTTGTTAAACTTGTTAAGGGCTGCAGGGCTGCAAAGCTGAGGCCACCAACATTAATATGGTTTAAGGTTATTGTCAAAAACTAACAAGTAGATAATAGTGGGAATTTTTCCAATTTCTCCTAAAAATTTGAGCATTATTTGAGCAGCACAACTGGGAAAGTCCGCAAGGTATGGCCATACTCTGGACATGTTCTGGAAACAGGTGCTATATTAAAGTCTCATGGGTCACAATAATCATTAAGAATTGAAAATGAGCTGGGGGTGGTGGTGCACACCTGTTGTCCAAGTGCTAGGAGGCAAGAGGCTTGGGATTGCTTGAGTTCTTGGGTTCAAGACTACTCCGGGCAACATAGCAAGACCTGGTGTTGAAAAAGCAGTCAGGCATCTATAATCCCACCTACCTGGGAGGCTGAGGTTGGGGATTGCTTGAGTCCGTGGTACCCTGGGCAACAGTACCCTGGGCAACATAGCGAGACCTAGTCTCAAAAAAAAAAAAAAAAAAAGAAAGAAAGAAAAGGAAAAGAATTGAAAATGTTCCCAGAGACAAACAAATTTTGTTCAAATATATTTTCAGCTTTCTATGTCTGTAAGAAACAAGCCTTTGAACTGTGCCCCACAGCCCTGTAGGCTCTGCAGTGATGCTGGTTCCACGGCTAACTAGTTATCCAGCTTCAGCTAATCTATAGACATTCCATATGTTTGTAAAACTATTAAATTGATGATTTTTAAAGAGCCAGTACTGGAAGTTGCATTTTATAAGTGTTCTTCAAAGGAATGAATATTAATCCAGTGAACTATATATATATATATATATATATATATATTTTTTTTTTTTTTTTGAGACTTGTTCTCACTATTTTTGCCTGTGAAACTGCAGGCTCATGTTGCCCGGGGTACCACAGACTCAAGCAATCCCCAGTCTGAGCTTCCAGGTAGCTGGGATTACAGGCACACACCACCACGCCCAGCTATTTTTTTGGGACTAGATCTTGCTACATGCCCCCAGCAGGACTCAAATCATGATCCCTGGCCCCAACTGCGGCTTCCTAGGCTGCCGCTTACAGGCATGTACCACCATGCCCGGCCTATTTTTTTTATTTGTTTTTAAAGAAAACTACCAGATTGGCAGCATGGTCAGGTGGTCTTGGCATTTTCCTTGTTGATTTTAATAAAGGTGCTCAAAAAGGTTTCCAAGTACCAAAAATGAATACTCAGTTTTCTATGGGGAGAGAACCGTCTCTTTAATACATGTTGCTAGGAAAACTGGATAGTTAGATGGAAAAGTGAAATAGACCCCTATTTTAAACACAAAATTAACTCAAAATAGATTAAGGGCTTGAACATAAGACCCCAAACTGTATAATTCCTAGGGGAAAAAGCTCCTTGGTATTAGTCTTGGCAATTATTTTTTTGACTGTGATATCAAAAGCACAAAGAACACATCAATAAGAGGGATTACATCAAATTAAAAACTTCTGCACAATAAAAGAAACAATTAGAAGAATCTTTTGACCTATGAATGGGAGAAAATATTTGCAATTGTATATCTGAAAAGACATTAATAACCCAAACATATAAGGAATTCATACAACTTAATGGCAAAAAGTCAAAGAATCTGATATACCTGAGTTTAGAAAAATTAAAATGTTTGTTTTTAAAGAAATGTTTTCTGGTATAAAATGATCTGGACTATAACTAGATCTTCCTCCTGACATACAAATCTCTAGTATTTTAAAAAGAGACTCCTGGCTCCCATTTATATCTCTGTAACCTGCAAACTGATCTCCATTACCTCTAACCCTGTCTTCTCTTACACTTTCAAAATTTAAAAAATGCTTTTACTCACTTTCTGGTTACTATGGAAATTTCACAGCAAGCTGTATTTAAGTATTTTGCAATGAAGAATTTTGGGTAATCAAGAAAAATAAATATCTTAAACCCTCAAAAAAAATTGGCAGAGGACTTGAATAGACAGTTTTCCAAAGATCCCATATGGTTAGCAAGTACACAAGGTGCTCAACATCACTAATCAAGGAAATGTAAATCAAAAGCACAAGAAGATTATCATCTCACAGCTGCTAGAAAGGCAAGTAACAAAAAGGGCAAGAGATAAGGGAGGCTGGTGAGGGGGTAGAGACCAGGGAAACCTGTGTGCTGTATCTGGAATGGATACTAGTGCAGCCAGTATGGAAAACAGTATGGGAGGGGCCATCAAATAGTTAAAAATAGATTGACTTATGATCTAGCAATCCCACCTTGGGTTTATCTTTGAAGAAGATAAAATCACTATTTTGAAGAGATACCTCAATATCTTTCATTGCAGTATTATTCATAATAGCCAAGATATGCAAACAACCTAAGTGTACGTCAATAGGTGAATGGACAAATAAATATATGTATGCATAAATAAATGTATATATGATTCTATTATATCTATAATGGAATCTTAGGTATAGATAAGAAGAAAATCCTGGAGGGGGCACCAGAGGAAGGAGAGAGTAGGAGGTATCCCAAAAACCATTACTGAGGTTGTGATTTAATGAATAAAAATAAATAAAATAAATAATATTTTTTTAAAAAGGAAAAGAAGGAAATCCACTTATACAACATGGATGGTCCTTGAGAGCATTACACTAAGTGAAATAAGTCAGAGAAAGACAAAAACCCTATGATCTCACATATATGCGAAATCTGAAAATACTGAACCTGTAGAAACAGAGTAGAATGCGATTACCAGTGGTTGGGTGTTAGGGGTCATGGGGAGATGTTGATCAAAGGGTATAAACTTTTAATTACTAGATGAGTAAGTACCCACATCTAATGTTCGGTGACTATAGGCCTTAATACTATATTGTCTACTTGAAATTAAATGAAAAGCAATATTGTATACTGACTATGAGAGTAAAACTTCTTCTGGGCCTATTAGTGACCCGGTAGGCAGGGAAAAGCTTTCTGAGCTGCGACTGCAGAAGCTAAACACTAAGTGGCATTAATGAAAGGTTCTCTGGGAGACTATCAAAGGGCCTTTGGAGAGTGGGCAGGGAAGTGAGGCTGAGTTCTCAGCAGAGCTGCCCTCAGGTCCAGTGCAGGGAGCAGACTCTTCCCTGTTTGCTCAGGGTGATATCCTCAGTCACTGCTTTTGGTGCCAGCTCACTGTTGCCATTTGGCACAGACTTGGTAATCTGAGAGTTGAGTTTATCCCTTCCAGTGGGGGAGGAGGGAACATCTCACTACCTTTTCCAACTAAAATAAAAACCACTTGCTCCCAGAACATATGAAATGAGAACATGACACATGTTTTTCTTTGCACGCTTTGCACTGTGTTGCTCCAGATTCTTTTGTTTGGCCTCTTCTGCCTGTGGTCTTCCCCATTTTGGGTGATGGCAACTCTATCTTTCCATTTCCTCAGGCCAAAAACTCTGGAGTCATCCCACACTGAACCAGCCAGGAAATCCTCTTGGCTCTCTCTTCACTCAATATCCATAAAGCAGCCTCTCCTCACCAAAACTGCTGTTGCCACTGGCTCCAAGTCCCCATCATCTCTTGGCTGGGCTCTTTCAGCAACCTCCCAACGGCTCTCCCTGCTTCTGCCTGTCCTCAACACAGCAGCTGGAGAGATCCTGTTACAGTGTAAGTCAGACTATGTCCCACTTTTCTTGTCAGGCCATGCGCAGTAGAAGTGAACATTTGGACTGTGTTCTAGAAGGCCCCATGGGGCTCTGACTTTATGCTGATCTTAGATCAACTCCCTTCCTCCTCTGGTTCACTCTTCTGCAGTCATCGGGCTCCTTGTTCCCTGAGAAAGCCATGGTTTCCCAGTAGCTAGGAGAGTGCCTAGCACATAGTAGGTATTCAGGAATGTCTGGATGTTGGTGGCAACACTGTTCAGCAGCCAGAGAAATGCTCTCTGCCTCTACACCCCCAGGTCAAGCTCCTGCCTCTTTCAGAGAACTGTAAAGAACTGCCCCATGCTGTGTTTCTTCTGGACTTTGACACATAAACCCTGTCTAGAATAATCAACCCAGGTGGAACACATCTTTTCCTCCAGAGGTTTATGTCTTGCTGGGAATCACAGTGACTGAGGCCTGTACAGCAGCTCTGGGGTTGGGTATTTCCCTTCTAGAACAGCACGGCAGAACCCTCTGCCATGCATGGGACTCACCCAACAGCTTTTGAAAATGCAGATTCTGACTCAAAAGTTCAAGTTGGGCTGAGAGTTGGCCTTTCTAACATGTTTCCAGGTATGCTGTTATTGCCTTGGGGCTATGCTGCACAGAGCAAGGTTCTAGTCCACACCTTGTCTATAAGAAACCTTAGAACAGCTCCCCATTCCCCAAGCCAGCATTAAAAAAGGTGGGTGCTCAGGGGCTGAATCTTGTTAAAGCCTCCTGTCCTACGAAGACCAGCTGTGATAGGGGAAGCTCTCATTATTAGCCCTTCTTTCTGCCTCTTGGGGTCCCTAGCTCTTTCTGATACAGGGTGGTGACAGGCAGCATATTAGGAAAGCTGAGTTTGCATCAGGATCTGTTGGAAAAGTTTGAAGAGCCTTGGAGAAGTGGAGCAGCTCGGAATGCTGGAGAGAGAGAGTGGAAACAAAGAGAAGATGCTGGAGAAAGACTGAAATTTACAGAGTGCCTGCCTCCATTTTAGAAGGGCAAAGGGACACCATCTTGGACATGTGCCTTTGGGAACTTTGGGACTGAAAATGGTGACGGGGTAAGATAACTGGCCACTTGTGGCATTAAGGACTTTTTGTTTTTTCTGGTTAATTTCTCTTGTTAATAAAACCTTGCTGCTTAAATTGCTTTGTGACTTTGGCAGCTGCTTGCACACAGGTAGAAAAGCCCACAATAATTAAAATTAAAAGGGGTGTTCCCCTTACCCGCTAACACATCCAGGAAGACTCATGCTTCCGCAAGATCAACTTCCTTTTTGTCTTTGCTTCCTGTTTCTGTGTCCATGCCAATCCCTTAACCTTCATGATAGATTTTTGATTTTCTAGTGTTGATCATTGGTAGTACCCAGTTACCACCTCCTGATCCAGGTCACTCTGGCTCCCTCACCTACTGGACCATGCCACCGTCAGGAGGACTGGCCTTCTCAGATCAGCCCCGTTACCTCAGGAATGACTGGCTGATGGTGCATGATAATAAACTTGATGAAATAAAGATGGTTTTGTTGAGCATGTCCTACTATTTGAGTGGTTTAGATGGATTGTGTTATTTCATTTTAACTGTGATCTGTCCAGTTTTATCTTCATTTTGGGCATGAGGATGGTGAGATTTGCTGTGGTGAAACTCAAGACCACACGTGTGGTTGGAGGAGATCAGAATATGCTGCCTATACCCCTTACCCCCAACATGCCAATCTGGCGAAAGCATTTTTAGAGCTGAAGATCATTGAGAACCAATAGATGCAGGATGAGTTCTCAACCCTTGCTTTATCTCCCTAACTGCAGAGCTACATTTCCTTCTGTGAAGTTTTTGCCCCCATGACCATGAAGAGAAGGGTAAGAGATGAGGAGGCCCTACCAGGCTGCTAGCTAAGCAGATCTAACTTAAGTAATTACCACCTACCAGTTCTCTTTACATTTCCTAGTCACTCCCCCATGGTTCATCTTCCCTTGCAGCCCAGACTCTCTATGTTTGTTAAAATGGGATGTGTCTTTCAGTCTAAGTGCTTTTTGAGCTTCCCTGCTTTTCTATGAACCCTTGTGCATGTAAATATTAATGAAAGTTATATGCCTTTTCTCCGACTAATTTGTCTTCTGTGCATTAACTTAACTCACAGACCCCTAAGTGCTAGATCTATGAGGTTAGAAGAAAAGCTTTTCCTTGTCATTATGGTAAGGCTCCTTCACCTACTGAACCACAGCCTGCCCTGTAATTCGGTCCATGGGCCCAGGTTAAAAATTTTCCCTTTAGTAATATGTGTCCTCTCTCTCTTTCCCCCCTACCCTGCTTTAACCCAGAGCCTCGTCAGGTCAGTCTCTTCAATGATTACACAAGAGTTTTCCAATGGTTGAGTGTCCCTTTCTTTGCTCTTTCCTCCACATTACAAGGCAAGCCTGAGTTTACCCACCTCTTCTGGGAAGCAGTCAGCAGCTCTTCCTTTAAACAAGAGAAACTGCCCCCCAACCCCTCCAACCTCCTGGACACCCTGCATTTCTTTGCTGCCTGCTTTGTTCTCTGCCTGGAGTTTCTTCCTTCCAACCTGGCCATCCCAGAGGTTCCACTGAACTCAGCTTTTCTAGTCTAGAGCAGACAGAGCCTACTTTGTCAGGGGGCATTAGTCACTCCCTCCCGCCTGGTCCACTCTCTCCCAGAGCCCTCCTGACCCTGCATTTAGTACTTATTTGTACACCAGTTTCCCTTCTACATGCAGCCCCACTGTGCTCCTTGAGGATGAGGAGTGCAAGGCACTCATAAAGCCAGGGATGGCCGTGTAAGCATTTACAATTGTGAACATAACCACACTAGACTGAGTGATAAAATGAATCGGTCTTTTGTGTCCCAACTTGGCTGTTAATTTTTGTTGGAGTTATATTTTAGAACTGAAAATCACCTTCACGTTTACCCCAGTCCTGTCATTTTTCATAGCCAAGGAAAGACTGATCCACAGTAGCAAGCTGCCTGCTGTAAGAATGTCAGGCCCCCCTGCCCTGCTTCAACTACCCACACCTTCCCACCAATCTTCCCCTCTCTTCAAACTCCCTCCCCCCTTGCAATCCCCCTTTCTGGTTCAGTTACTCTGGTGCTGAAAAGACACCATTAATTTGGCTCCAGTGTGGCCCAGTTATATGTGTGTTTGGTAGGGTAACAGCCCTTCCCACTAATAACACATGTCAAGGGCGCTTTCATTGACCGATGCGGGCACTGCTGACATTGCAAGAATAGAACAATTCTGGAGCATTTATTTTTATTTGGAAGTATCATTAATGGCACTTTAGAATTATTAATGTAGCCTATTAGAAATGATGAAAAAAAAACCCTTCAGTGTTTTGTTTTGCTTCCAGAAAGACCTACTTAAAAACCAGAGAAGGTTAGGAATGGAAAATTAAAGTTCATTTGGTGTTATTATAGAATTATTTCTTTTTGGGGAAAAGCTAAAAATGACCTACATCTGTTTATTTTCACTAGATTTATTGAGATGTAATTGATAAAACTGTGCATATTTAACCTGTAAAATGTGATGTTTTGAACTGTACAATGTGATATTTTGATAAACATATACATTGTGAATGATTGCCATAATCAAGCTAATTAAGAGATCCATCACCTTGCAACATTACTTTATCTGTTTGTGCTAAAGGCATTTATGACCTACTCTCTTAACAAATTCAAAGTATTAATATAGCATTAGTAACTAGTCACCATGCTGTGCATCAAGTCTCCAGAATCTCCTCATAATTGAAAGTTGACACCCCCTGACCAACGCCTCCCATTCTCCCACCCTCTGGAACGTTGCATCATTATTACTAACTCACACATTTAATCTGGGGAATAGGCTTTTGATATAAAATAATTTGACCTCACAATCCAAAAACCTTTTTGTTTTTATTGAAATAACTGGTTTACAAGAGTTAAGTTTTAGCTATGCAGCATTATAAATCAACATCTGCATGCAGTATGCTTGTTCACCACAAAAAGTCTAATTCTAACCTTTACCATAAATTAACCCCTTTTACCCAATATACCCACCTCCCTTCCTCCTTCCTTTCTGGTGACCACTAATTTGGTCTTATGATCTCCAATATGTTGAGTGTCAAACTGGGGCATAATGTTACCTGTAAAGTCTGTAGCATCCTGATGGCCACTTAAATCGGATGAGCAGTCACTGTGTTGTTTGCTTAGCTCTCTCCCTGTACTCGGAGCCTGTATGTCAAATAAGTACCGATCAATGTCAGTTTCACAAAGGGGTTGCACTTTTTAAAATTTGACCTCAGCTCTCTGGCATTGTGCTCATTCCTGTGGGAAGCTGGCACTGGCTGGGCCAATCACAGCATCACATCCCCTGGCAGCAATGGCTGGTCCGGGAATGGGCATGTGTTAAACTAGACCAAGCAGAGTCTTCCACTGGCATTTATCAAAACAGAAGCTAGCAGGAGGAAAGAGGAGGTCTTTCACTCTTTTGCCTTAGTGCCGGGAAGATGCAAATTTATGAACTGTGAGTGGCTCTCTCCTCCAGTCAGGTAGGTGAAGGGGATCTGGGAGAATGAAGTCATCCAGCAGAGAGTAGGGAGGAGATGAGGGAAAGGGGGTCTGTGACCATGTTAGAGGGACTGATTCAGTTGTCCCAAGGCACCCCTATTCCCATGGTCTGGTATCAGCCAATCATATGTGCTCTTCTTTTTTGCTGATGTTTTGAAACTCTGCAACTGACCATTCAAAACATTTTAATACATGCAGATTCTATTTCACTTTGTTCAAAAAACAAGTTAAGTAAATGTCTCCTCTGCCCCAGAATGTAGATCATATTATGTGAAGCAGATACTTACAAAGATGCTATATTATTTTTCCCTGAGCTCTCATCTACTTTCAGATTAGCTCTATATCATTTATGTAATCAGAAATTAGAGAAAGAGTATGAGAAATGTGTCTAGCCACCTGGCCAAGCTAATCCAACTGTCAGGCAGTCCAATTTGCCAGGCAGATTTTAATCTGGAAAATTCATTTTAAAACCAGCAAGTTTGATGCGAACATTTTTGTTGAAATGCTTTATAGTACAGAGAAGAACTAGCTCTGTGAAGAAGCAGTCTCTAACAGCAATTAATCCTTTGGGGAAAAATTTTTTGTCTTGTGTTCATGATCAAAGTAATAATAAGTTGTTGAGTAGGGGTATTAGTCAAAAAGTTTGCATTTTTTTATTAACTTCTGGAAATTTGAAGATAAGACTTTAAAATGGATTTCACTCAGCATAGCATAAACCAGAGTTCTTGACAGTGATATGGGACTTAAATCTCCATAGTTTTGGTTTCTTTTGGATTTTTCTGAAGGAAAGAGTTGTGACCTGGTGAGTGGGTAAGCTAAAAAAAGAAAAGAAAAGAACATCATTGTAAGAATCATCACGCAGCTTCCATGTACATGGCAACCTATGAGTGATAAGGGTAAAGAAAACCACTTTTTCTCAAACACTGTCTGCCAGCCTTTGAATTTATTCTTGCCTGAAGTGTTTTTTCCACAGACAAAATGAAAACTAGTTGAAAATGAGAAGCTTTCTCTCAAGTTCTAGAAATTCTAGGGCAAACCTATACTTAGATCCCTTGCTCTTATGTTTAAAACTTTATTCTGAATGCATTAGTGTTCAGAAGTTTATGACATTTTGAAGGTAAACAGGAATGGAGACACACACTGAATTTAAAACTCCCTGTTTGCAAGCCTTCCCCAGTTCAGAATCCAAAAGACGTCTGACAGGATAGCTGGCTGGAGGCTTATATGAAGTCACTGGGGGGACTGTTTGACTAGTGACTCATGATAAAGTTTGTTTAATTGCTTTGGCAAAATCAATCTAGTGCGCATGTGTGGAGAGAGTAAGGCTGGTTGGATTGACACTCTCCCTGATTTTTTAAAGGAGCTGCACTCAAATGTTTTGGTATTAAACAAGTGGAATGGAGATTTCAAGCCAGGGAAGGAAGGCACTGGGTGATGACATTCATTACCCATTACTCTACTGAAAGTTTTAATGAAGACCAGAGTCCTCTAGGAAAATAAATTCAATTGCCTGGAAAAAAATCTTAGGCTATAGATGAAATGACAGATTTTTGGATTACATTATTCTCTTGTGAATATTAAAAATACTTAGTAATTGGACATTATTTTGTAAATAGAACTTGTGATTTTCTTGCTAACAATTCCTATTTCTCTGTGTGTTTCTGTTGGTGGTGCCATCTAACCTACCAGTATTTCTCAATTATTTGCAATATTGCTGAGACCAAAAAATTGACCCTCAAATAGCTGAACTAGATGCCCTTAAATTCATTAACTGAAGTCCTCAGACTTTATTCACAGATTGTGATCTTTTTCCAGTGTTTTCTCTCTGGAGCAAAGCACTATCCATCTTTTTGCATGAACAAAACTCGTTGTAATGATCCTGGGTACCTTCCTTCCTGCATCCTGGTACACCTATCAAGTGATGCCACATTTACTTTCTAACTAGCTCTCAAACTGTCCATTCCTTATTCCATTACTATTGCTGATAATTAAGAAGTGACTCAAGGTTGTCTTGTACAAGCTGACTTATATAATATAATTTTGAGTACTTACCAGTTCAAAGCTTGATGGTGTATATATAGGCATATGTGGATATGTGGGGATCTCTTAATAGCATTGGCTCTTTTGTCTGAATTGATTCTTTGTTACTGACATTGAACTGCTAATGAATATTTCTTTCATGGGAAAGGACATACAAACATTAGTTCTTGACTGGCAAAAGGCAGACTGCTTGTATTCTGAACCTCTGTAATGAAAGACGAATGCTTGGGCACTTTGGGGGACTGTTCCCTCTGTGCTGTTTTAGGGAGCACTTCTTAATCTTTTGGTAAATATCTCAAAAATATTGTCCAGGATTTGGATTAAAAGGGAATTGAACTGACTGGCTTACTTCCATATTAGTTGCTCATCATTTCATAAAACAAAACCATGTAAAATCCTCCCTCCTATGGGTCAGATTGGTAAGACCCTACCTGGAAACTTACTTGATCCACTGTGTCTGATAGAGCAAAGGATCTTGGCTACAGTCATCAGTGTAGCCTATTTTTGGCCTCTTTCTAATCCTTTCTTTCCACTGAGTTTGGACCCAGTTGCCTGAAATAGTGCTATGAAGCTGTCACACAGTTGTGTCAAAGAGATACAAGCACCTTTGGACTGAGACCATTGAAATGATGGACTGTTACGATGTTCCCTCTTAATGCTTATTTAATGTCTATTCAGGGAGCACTTCATTTACACATCATTTACATGCTAGACTTATACAATTTGGGGTGAAAATTTAGTATTGCTTTTGCATGGGAGTCATGTTTTTATTTAAATGAGTCCCTTGCACCCTAACTGTAGGCCTGCACATTTATTTCTAAAGCATTTGCACTAAGACTTAGCATATTATATAGTATGTTACAATTTTTAATAAAATAAAGTTTAGATTTCAAAGATGAAAATAGTTGAAACTAGAAATTTTCCTTCTTTCGCTTATGGTAATTCTGAAGAAAAATTCAAAATAATTTTGGTCTGAATAAAAAGCTATAGAAGTTATAAATCAAGAGGTCTATTACCCTGTCTACATTTTAACTTTGATGTAGGAATAAAAATGCCTGTAGTGCAGTTGTGGGAGTGATCAGTCCAGTCTTCAGGAACTGTGTTTATTAGGCATTCTCAGAAATTATTTATAAATCTTGTTTTTGATTTCTGAGTTATAGATTTAAAAAGCATAGATGGTGATCATGAGGATATACAAGGATTATACGAGCTAAATTGTTTGAAATCCATATTTTGGAAAATAATAATAACCTTTGGAGATATTATCTTAGATATCTTAGCCAGATATCTTCTGAAACAGAAGAAAATTCTTTTTTTTTTTTTTTTTTTGAGACTAGGTCTTGCTATTTTTGCCCATGGAACCACAGGCTCATGTTGCCCGGGGGTACCACAGACTCAAGCAAGCCCTAGCCTCAGCTTCCCAGGTAGCTGGGATTACAGGCGCACACCACCATGCCCAGCTATTTTTTTTGGAACTAGGTCTCGCTACGTGCCCCTGTGGCACTTGAACCATGATCCCTGGCCCCATCCGCGGCTTCCTAGGTTGCTACCTACAGGCATGTGCCACCATACCTGGCCAGAAGAAAATTCTTTTTCAAGTCAGAGTTCTCTAATGTTGAAGAAATGATGTAGGGAACAAATGTGATCTCTTAGAGTTAAATAAACAGAGACACATATTTCACTTATTTATGGTGATTATCAATGACCAGGGTAAGAATTTTAAAGTTACCTTCACAAGGTTAATATCAATCACTTTTACTCATTCCTGTTTCTTGATGGTTGTGTAAAGTGGCAGTACATGCAGTTCTTAGACTTCTTAATTGAAATTGAAAATGAAAGAGTTATTTAGGGGCTAGTTCTCTGAAAGAAGAATATTGATATTTTTAATTGAATTTTGATGCAAAGATTTTTTCCCCCCAACTACATGGAATATTTTAACAGATAAATGTCTGATCATGTCAAGAGTCAAATGGATTTGTTCTAGACTTTGATGCCTAAAAATGAATGATGGATGGTATTTGTTTTGTTAAGAGTTTTTTCAGGTGTGGTTTGAGATATGCTAACAGCAAATAGATAAATTCCAAAGTTAGAGTGTTGATACTCCTAATTTGTAATGACTTTGCCATTGTTTAACCTGTATAATAGCCCCTCTACCCTAACCAACTCAGTCCCACACCTTTAGTTTATAAATGCCTTTCCCCTTCGTAATTACGAAGCTGGAATGTCTCTGTGCCTAGTTCATGGTTCTTTTACCTTTAACAGTCATCTGTGAATATAATACCCTGGAATCCGGATGATTTGGGTGGATGTTTTATTTCTGGTCTACTCATTTTAAGACAGCACATATAAATGGGCTTCCTTTTTATAAAGACGCCTAAAGACTGTGAGGAGATTTGCAGTGCTGGTAGAAAACATACTATAAAATACCTGAAGGAAAGTGGAAAATGCAAAAACCAAAAGGAAACTCCCAAAGAGTACAACAGAGATATTTCATAGCCATGGAGAGCCCTTTGGCACCCAGATCCCACCTGGATGGGGCTGCTCACACCTCATGAATAGAAAGTAAGAGTAGGCTCTGGGTAATGAATAGCGCAGGGCTAGGATTTGAATCTAGCTTCCATGTCTCCCAGCTTGTCACTGTTTTCTCCTCGGGAGTTTCATTCCCACTCTTCTTCCACTTTTGGGTTCCCTTTTTTATCCTTATTGTGGTGATAAAGCCAATGCTATAGACAGCCAGTCCACCCCCCCCCATACACAGGAATCTAGACCTCCCCCAAGTCTCAATGCTCAGCCAGAAGGTGCTGGAGAGTGTGTAGAATTCATCTGACTCTATGAGTTGCCCTAATCAGTGTTGCTTTGCTCATTTAGGCTAAAATTTCACACATACCCTTTTATTTTTAATTTTTCCCTTTTAGCTTGCATAAAGAAATAATGTTGGTAGTTGGAAATGTGAGAACAGAGGCCATGAAGGAAAAAACACAGATGAAACTTTCATTTGTGTAGACTTTACGTGCAAACACATACACGCACACACACACACACACACACACCCCTATGCATTTCACAGAGTTTGTTCATTTTAATCTGATTATGGAAACAATGCTTGGATTTCTTGATTGTCTTTAGTTTTATATTTCATTCATTTCTGCATTTATACTTCATCTTGTGTTTTCTAATACCCTAGATTGGAAATTTACCTCCCTAATTCTTGAATTTTTCACTAACTTGAGCTTTTAAATATATACATTTCTCTCTATGTACTATTCTTGCTCCACCCACAAATTTTGATATGTAGTACAATTTCTGAATTTCAATTTCTGAATTTATCTAAAGTTCTAGGATTTTTAAAAAAGATATTATAAGTTTGTTCTTAAAATGCTCAGATATGTGTGTGCTACACCCCTTCCCCCTTCTTTTGCTTTTGGCCTAGAATTGTAGTCAATTTGGGTAAGCATTCCATGTTTGTGGTTGGAAAGAATGTATATATTATTCAACTGTTCTATTTTCGTTCAGCATACTAAATTTGTAAATGATGCTGTTCATATCCATTATATCTGTTCTGGCTCTTTCTCTCCCCTTCCTCATCTGCTTTCCTCACTTAATTTATGGTTCAGGTTGCTATCCTGTAATATCTTCAAGGACTCTCTTCTCTCTGACTTCCTTGACCTCAGCCAATGGGAGAAGTGGATAGAAAATAGGAAAGAAGTAGAGAGAAAGGTCAGAATATTCACTCACCTATCTACTTCTTGCCAGGTCATTTTGTCGAAGACTGCAATCCTCTGTCAAAGGCCACAGAGCTTGTCATGCAGCCTTTCCTTCAGTATTGCTCTCACTGGTGTTGGTGGCCAAGCCCCCTCCTGGACTGTTTAGGACTAGGTGTCATCAATTGCCTCTGTTACTTGCTTTGGAGCTGCTTCTCCATTCAGCCTTGGTCCTTTAACCATGCCTACACCTTGTGACTACCTCTTTAAACTCAATCTCATCTGAGTTGTGGTATCACTTTCTTTCTAGGACCTGACTTTTAGAATCTCTGGTCTCATTTCTACCTGCTTAATCTAATAATAATTGGGAGTTGGGGTGAGAACTTTCATTATGAGACCAGATTTACTAATGTTTATGTTTAATTTTTTTTGCTTTATGTATTTTCAGTTTATTTTTTAAATGCATACAAATTTAGAATCGTTATAGCCCCTTTTTTCTTTTATCGTTATGTAGTGGCCCTCTCCATGCTTTTTACTCTTAGAATCTTTTTGATTCATTTTTTTTTTTTTAGAGACTAGGTCTCACTACGTTGCCTGGGGTAGTCCCAAACCTATAGACTCAAGTGATCCCTAGCCTCAGTCTCCCAGGTAGTTGGGATTACAGGTGTGCACCACCATACCTGGCTATTCTTTTGAGACTAGTTCTCGCTATATTGCCCAGGGTAGTCTCAAAACCGTGGACTCAAGTGATTCCTAGCCTCAGCCTCCCAAGTAGCTGGGATTACAGGTACACACTACTGTGCCCAGCAAAATCCTCCGAATTCTTAAATATTATTGAGAACCCCATATTTGCATAACTTCCATTTGTATAAAGTATGTTAGAACTTAGAACAGAAAATATTAAAACACAATTAAAAATAATGATAAGCTCATTATATATTAACGTAAATGATGGTTTTAGCAATTTTATCTTCTGAAACAAGAAATTAGTGAAAAGAGTGGCATCATTTTGTATATTTGTTTCTTTAATGTTTGACTTACTAGAAGACAACTACAGTTTCATATCTTTTTCTGTACCTGATCTGTTAGGATATGTTGCTTTGGTTTAAGTAGAAGTATATGAAAATAATCCAATTCCACACAGTAGTATGGTTGGAAAAGAATCAACATTGTAATAGTCTTTTCAGTTAATCATTGATATTCAATTTTAATACAAAACTAAAAGTGGTAGTTCTTAAGGGGTTATAACAATTTGAAATCTGAAAATAAATCAGCAAACTTTTAATATTGTTAAGTCCATTGATCTATCTTGTAGTTTGAATGAATCTCTTACCCATGCATGCTTTGACAGTATTGTTCATTGATCATTTAGTAGATACTGGCTCACTGAGCTCTGCATATTTGCTAAATGTTGAAACTTTTATTATATAATAAAAAAAATCCCCAAATTTATACTGAGCATTGTATGTAATGAACCAATTGTAGCTTCAACTCTGCTTCCAATTTACTGTCCTTAGAAAGTTATTTCTAGCTTTAGTTTTCCCATGTGTAAAATAGGGATGGTAATTATGCTTTTCTCTTAGGATGGCTTGGACAAAGAAATGAGGTAATGGCACTAAACATTTTGTGAATATTCAGATATAATTTAAACAGGTGTAAGGATTGAAAGATAAGAAAATTGTGTTTTCTTGTCTTTTCTCAAAAATGACCAGATATTAACATTTTAATAAAGTAAAAGCAATGATTATCTTATCACCCACATTATTCTACTTAGATATGTTACAATATCCATATATTTTTTTTTTTGCTATGACGATCAGTCAAACAATTTGCATTTTGAATGAATGAAAGAACACACTGGCCTATTGACATGTATTTTTTTTCTTGAATTGACCTTGATGAGAAGAGGCTGATTTCACTGACTAGATTGAACATTTTCATTGCGTGACAACTGACACAGAAAAGTCCACTGATTTGTTTTGGGATATGTGGCATGTGGAAGGCAGACTTCTGTCAAAATCCTTTATTTTCTGAAGTCAGTATTCATTTTATTTTATCATTTCTCAAGGTTCCATTGATGATGTTTTACATGTTTTAAGGGGGAAGAGGAAGATGTATTCATTTTTATATTTTGTTTTTCAAATTTCTGAAAGAATTCCACTGATTCTAAATTCATGCTAAGGAAAAAAGAAGAAAACGGAGTCAGCTTCAGTGGTGTGCTGCTTTAATCCCAAGCCTAGGATGGGAGGCTGAGACTGGGAGTCGCTTGAGTTCATGGGTTCAAGACCTGCTTAGGGCAACATAGAGAGACCTAGTCTCAAAAGATAGCTGGATGTGGTGGTGCACACCTGTAATCCCAGATATGTGGGAGGCTGAGGCTGGGGATCGCTTGAGTCTGGGGTACCCTGGGCAATGAGAGTCTGCAGTTCCCCTGGCAACATAATGAAACCTAACCTAAAAAAAAAAAAAAAAAAAAAGAAGGAAAGAAGAAAACTGAGAAAAATTTTCAAAATGCTATTTATTTATTTGCTGACTCTTTGAGCCTCGTATGCTGCTTGCATACTATTGTTGCTGGCCTGGCTATGCTGTCTTGTAAATTCACAAGAGTAAAGGTCTAGTGAGGTCTACTTGATCCTGGACTTTGTTTTCCAGGTTGGCTTGACATTACACTATGTCTGTTTCCTTTGACTTGCAGGAACTTGCACCAGACCTGAGGTTCTGTCCTGTGACCCATTTTGCTCAAGATTTTATCTGGCAGGCATTCGCTGTATGTGTCCTTACTTACAGTAGAAATCCAGTTTACACACTGAGGAGACTTTGAACGCAACCCATCAGGGTTCAGGTTCACCAAATGCCAGGGCACTCAGGAGCGAGAGAGGCAAACAGTTGCCTTGGTGAGAGCCCTTGATAACAGGTGCTGCTTCACTACTTCTGCCTCCCCAACTCCTTGCCTAGATCATCCTAAATTCCTTGTAGAATCTGTTTTGCCCTATCTCTTGAACCAACCAGGAAGTGGAACCAAGTTTCAGTACTACCTCTCACCTACTCCCTGGCCTAGTCACTGGAGCTTAGAATGCATCTGTCACCTCCCTCTCCTCAGATCCAGAGGTTTAGATATTTTCCATCTGTCTCTCATTGGCCTTCTGGTGCATTCAGTATTGCTCACCGCCATGACTCAAAGAAAGCACCCTAGATATCTGAGAGGCATTTGGCTATCATCACCTGTGTGCTTCCCTGGAAAGACCTCATGCCATGCTTCTATGGGACTCTTTCTGACTGCCACTATCTCACCTAACAGCCCAAATTTCTACCTGAATTTTGCTGGTGTTCCTCAAGGGCTGAAGCCTTACCTTTGAGAGTAGGGCAGGGTAAGGAGATTTGGTTGGGTGTGGCATGGGGTATGGAATTGAAGATTATCTTTATTTATTTATAGAAAAGATGTTGAAACCCACACATTTCAGCACCAATAGAATAATCTCTATACTATGACACACACAGACACACATACACAATGAGTTGTTCTTAAGAGACAAACTTTTTAAAGGTACTAAGGATATAGTGTGGAACAAAAAACCCACTTTCTGAGCTTTAGTATTAAAATGGAATCCAAAATTAATATCCTTCTTCCAAAATAGCAAGCAAATAAAAAATTCTCTCCCACCCCAAAACAAATCAACAAGACATACTCACAAACAACACAGCCTCTGGCAAGCTCACAGTCTTCTCCTGCAGTCAAGGACTCACATGTCAACCCAGTCTGACAGCCTTGAGCCATGAACTTGGATGCGGGAGCTCCTCTGATGTGTGAAAGGGAGGATTAAATAGCCACCAGATAATTTGGAGAGAAAATGAACCAAATGCCCAAACAAACAAAAATATGGCTGGAAAAGAAATGGCTGAACACTGAGTTATGTAAGAGACTAGGAAAGAATTCATAGGGTGTCTGGAAACACAATTTCATCAAGAGCTGAAGGAAAATGAAAAGGAAGACAGCAGGCGTAATTGCCGTGAGCAATCGTTTCCTGCTGAGAGAGAAGAGTTTTACCATCAGCTCCGTAAGAATACATCCAGGCAAATACAGAAAACATGGAAATAAATACTTCTCATAAAAACAGGATGGGAGGACAAAAGAGCACCCAGAGACATGCCATGTGTAGCAGAAAAGAGCATGGGCAAAGGCCAAATAAGGTGATAATAGAAAAAGAGAAGTGAGAAAATTACATCTCTGTGGGCATCATTAGGGCAAAGGAAAGCAGGCAAATAGAAGATGCTTAAAATGTAACAGAGCAAAGCTTCCAGAACACCACAGGTCAAATCCCGTTAGAGCAAATAATGTCACAAAGAAAATCTCTTTATGACAAAAAGGCAGGGGAGAAAGTGTGGGTGAGAAAGTGGCAGCTAGATGCTAGGAGGACTGGGGCATGAGTCTGGTTCTTCTACTTCCTGTCTTTCTCTCTGTGGGTACAATCTCTGAACTTCCTGGTCTGTTACACCATAGACTTAGCCCAGAGGAGCGATCTGTTATCTTTGGCCTCATGATCCCTTTCAGGATCTGACAAAATTTATGCATATTCTTCCCAGAAAAATCGGTGTGATCTTATACTAGATTTTTCATTTCATTCCTAGAAGGTCACCTAGAGTGTGAAAGGAACCCTTGAGCTTTAGGTATAGAATTACAGCCTCTTCCAGTTTAAACACTAAGGCAAAAATCTATTATTTCAATAATATTTAATTCAACACAATTCTAGTACAACGTGGGTTGTTAGAGACTGTAAAGGGGAGTCTACTATTTAGCAGCTAATGTATCTGAGAAAAGTAGTAAGGGAAGTTGTTGCATTGAAAAAAGTAGTAAGGGTTCATACTGCTATGTCCTTTCTTCTTTACAGCATTGAGTTCGTTTGTTTGTTTGTTTTTTAATCCATTCTATATTTCTGTGAAATTTAGCCTAACCTATTGTCAAAGTTTGTTTGGTACAATGTTTATTTTGGCTATCTCACATTCTTGGAGTCTTGCTCCAGGTCCTCTTTTTTTTTTTTTTTTTTAAGCTCTGAACTTCTTTTTTCATCCTCTTGATCTTGCTTTTTAATGAAGCTGAAACAGTACTGAAATATTTAGAACAGTGCTACAGTGGGGTCAAATAGTGTCAAGGGACATGCTCAAGGTAGGGAACAGGTCACCATCAATGGGTCCTCACCTGTGCACACAACTGCAAGACCACTCAGACTCAGGGCTCAACAATAGACAGTTTATTTACCAACAGGAGATTAAGGAGAAGAAAGCATTTTTGAGGCCACAAGAGGTTGCCTTTCTCACCCCAGATAGTGTCTGCAATGTTCAAAAGTCCCAAGCAAAGATCATACGTGAGGCTGGGCACGGTGGCTCGTGCTTGTAAGCCTCAGCCTACAGTAGTGAGACTTAGTTCCCCCCAAAAAATAGCTGGGCATGGTGGTGCGCGCCTGTAATCCCAGCTACCTGGGAAGCTGAGGCTGGGGATTGCTTGAGTCTGTGGTACCCCGGGCAAAGAGAGCCTGCGGTTCTTCCACGGGCAAAAATAGCGAGACCTAGTCTAAAAAAAAAAAAAAAAAAAAAAAAAAAA